>JAQFXL010001378.1:0-12344 GCA_034693445.1 Edwardzetes edwardsi | reverse complement strand
CCTATTATTCGGTTGAGATATTGTCCAAATCTGAGCGACAATTGTCTAAATTTTTCAAATGCTGTCCCAAAGAGTCATTTGAGTCAAATAACAAATGTTTTTGGAGTGGAAATAATGGCCAAGAGTTCAAAAAACATGTCCAGACGTGTCATCAATACGTGTTTTGCAGTTATTGTCTGTCGGATAAGACATCAAATGATGAGATTAAGCCGTTCGCCACCGAAGATGTCGATCAACTCATTTCACATATGATTGAAATTCACGGCCGACGGCTCTTTCAGTGCAATCGATGTCAATATCGGGCCAACACTTCGACTCACATCCAATTGCATCAAATCTCAATCCATTACCACATTTGGTAATAAATTTTGTCAAATATTTATTGAATTTCTCTCTTTTGACCCCATTTTTGATTTGATCTCATTTTAGGTCTAAAAATAATTTGAAAATAAAATGCGATTCTTTGGACGACAACAACACTGATATCTGTAAAATAATTGACTGCAAACCGATAAACAGTCGGGTCACTGACCACTCGCTTCTGATGCAGAAGTTCTCTCCGAACTTAGACTCAGATTTGGAAGAAAATCTCTTTTATTGTCTTTATTGTGGTTTTTCTAATGAAGAATCGATGAAAGTGTTTATGCATTGCGTTCACAAACACCGCGATTACGAGATATCCGTTTACAAGAAGGAGTGTCCGGAAAAGTATTGCTTTGATGACAGCGAACCCGAAGAAGTCATAGAATCAGATGAAAGTGATTTTGATGAACTAATAGATAAACCTATTATTGTCGCCAAGAGTTTAGTCAATAATTTCGAAACTAAGCTCTCATTCCATTCGCAGCCAATTCCAGGTATTGATGAGAGTGTCGCGCCTTTTCAAAGGCCTCCCGAAAGACCATTCCGTGCGAGACATGAGAGATGTTCTAAAAAATTTGAGAATAGATTTCAAAAAAGAGGTAAAAAGCGAAAGGAATCGTTCGACACATTCTATGCGGACGACTTTGAAGACAACTTTCCAACCTATGACTCATATGAAGAACCATCTGCTGCTATGCCTACTATCCAACGACCATTTGTTATCGACCGACAACCGACTGCTATTCCTTCTTCTATAGAGCTGATCGCTACACCACCACAGCAACCCATTACTATACCTTCCACTCAACAAAATCTGAGACAACCGTCACTCCAACAGAAAAAGAAGAATAAGTGGCAAAAATACCTTAATATTAAGTCAAATGAAAAGCCGTCGTCAATGACTTACGGACAATGGAAAGAGCAACAGAAGCAGAAGAAGGCACTTCTGGCCCCAAATTTAACGTCAACTCCTAATCCAAATAAAAGCGCGCCTCCGATAGAGACACAAATTCCACCAGAAATTGATTTACAACAGACTGAAGAAGAATTGGGTTTCGGTTCAAATGAATCGAAGTTTAGGAAGAATTCATTCAAACAAATCAATAGAATCGGAGTCTCCATCGATAAGATCAACAAATCAAAAGCTGTCACTTATGTTCCCCGAGGAGAAGAAGACGAAACGGATGGATATCTCAATCTGTTGAATGAGTCGAAAATAGCAAAGAGAGGAGTAAAGGCTCGCTTTGAAACCCAAACTCATTTCGAACTGATATCACTTCAAAGTAGAAACAATCCGTTTAATGGCAAACATCTCTATAAATGTGTGGTTTGTGTCAATGAAACGCAACTCAGAGAAAATAATATTAACATTCATTTGAAATCTGTGCACAAAACCGACTCTTCCCTCAAATGTGGTTATTGTGATTATATCGGTCAGAGAGCTCTCATCAAAAGTCATTCCGATGTCGTACATCCCGGCGCTGACCTTAAAGTTGAGAAATTCATTGTTCACATAACTCAGAACAGTTCGATTGGCTTCACTTCGGGCTCAAATCTGGAGAGGCCTAAGACAACTGCTCGCAAGAGTACTGGAGGTGCCTCACAGACTGTCAAAGGTTCGAAAGGCGCTTTGACTCGAATGATACGGGAAAGCACTTATTTGGGTCCTCTTAAAAATGATGTGACGCAACGCAAACTAACTGATGAGCCGTTCCAAAGGAAGTACAGCCGTTCTGTCCATTCATCTAACATTCAGTCTAAAAAGCGTCAAAAACTTAATATAAGTGATTCCGAATCTGAGGCCGAAATGCAAACAGAAAACAATATTCGGTCTGATTTGGAACCATTGGAACCATTATCTGATGTCGAAATGTATTCTGATATCGAATACGCTGTCGAACAGAATGAATCAGACAATGAAGAAATAGTGGAAATGCCCAAAACCAAAGTGGTGTCTGTGGCCAAGAAGTCGACGGCCAAACCCAGTTCACAGGATGTATCACAAGTCAGCATCACTTTAACTGAAGAGCAAATTCCGACCAAATATTTCTGTGTCTTCTGCACCGAATCCTTTATAATCAACGATAAATCGGAAGCCATTGAACACTACAAAAGACATTTGAAACTGGGATATACTTGTAAGAAATGCCATCAATTCTTTGTTTCGTATGATTCGGCGGAATTCCATTGGACTAAAGTCCACTCAACTCATCCCGATATGGATTTGGAAGAGAATATGTCGGTTACTATTCGTGAATGGATTGTCGGCTTTTTGGACGGTCAGATCAAAAGCGCTGATTTTGCGGAGACTATTGTTCCGAACAGCACTGGTATTAATATTATGTGTCCTCTGTGTGTGAAAGCGGCGAAGATCTGCAATAGTGTGAGGCCTCGAGCTTTCGATGCCTTATGGAAAGTGAAACTTCATATTTGCAAACATTTGAATTGGTTTCCAATGAACTGCAATCTCTGCGATGAGTCCGACACAATGTTCCCCCAAAACCCGTACCTTTTGATGAAGCATTTGGTTGACTGTCACTTCACTTCGTGTGAAAACCTCTACAATATCTCATTTCGGGGCCAAAAGCCGTTCAATGATATGAAAAGGGAACAAATGAGACTCATCGCCAAAAACTTCTCTTCTGTTACCGTTGTCTCGAGTGATATAATTAACTCATTTTTCTATCAATTGATGACTGAATTGGATTTGAATTATGAAAACCAATTGAAAGCCAAATATAATCTGACGAAAGAAATTCAGGTAAAAGTCGAGCGTTTGATCCAAGTTAAGAACGAACCCATCGATTTGGTTGATGCCGAAGAATCCGATCAAAAGACTGAAGTCAAGGACGAAGACAAGAAAGATATCAAACTCAACATTAAAACCGAATTAAAAACTGAAATAAAGTCCGAAATTAAGAATGAATTCAAATTTGAAGTCAAAACGGAAACTAAAGACGAATTGAAAGAACGCATTAAAAAAGAAACCGAAAACAGCGATGATTTGAAAGCATCGAGTGATCACTTCCTCAGCAGATTATATGGCGATGACGTCATTCAAATGAATCCGATTCCTCTGAGGCCAAGTGATTCTTCAAAAGATATCGAGGAAATCGTATTGCTTTCTGATGATGAGAGTTGAGTCGATCCATCATAAGCTCAAAAAACCCATTTTGGAGAACAAAATTCGCATTAAAACTGTTGTAAAAATTATTTAATATTTATTTTTGTTAATTAATGATTGCTTTCAGCAAAACATTTGATACAAACTTATTATAAATTTATTGTTATTTTCTGAACAAATCTTGATACTCATTACCATGGTCATTACCATTATTATTCATATATATTGTCATTTGATTGGAAGAACGAACCGTAGGTTTCATCAAAAGTTTGATTGAAAACAAGTTTTCAATATTTCAAACAATTTTTATGAACCGATTCATTTCGAAATCGATTTTTCTAATCGAAAGACAAATATTTCATTTGATTCACAAATTCTTGTTTTAAATTCTGTTATTTTAGATGAAAATCGTTTTAATTACTAAGTTTTTAATAAAACTTTTCTGAATTTCAATTTAAAACTTATTTTTTTGTATTAATTAATACGAATTTTAGAGGACTTATGAAACGACAGATCAGTGACTGTCGACACTCTCCTGATTTGTCTGCTCTTATCTCAAGAAATATTTGAATTTCTTGATTACGCATAAAAAAGTTGTGTCGAATCGCCCGGAGCACAGAAAACTACAGCACATGACTCTTAGAGACTGTTTTCCAAAAATTTTTATCCAATTAAAGGAATCATAACTTTTTGCGTTAAATCTTTTCAAAAGTATTTTATGAATTAAAAGGCCAAAAGTGTTGCTATGGATACAAACTGTGCTAAATGGCGAGTCCTATAGATTTTATCGCGGGTTGTGTCGGAGGTATACACGTTTTAATTATGTCTACTCTTGCAAATGAGCTAAAAATTTGGCGTAATTTAAAGGTGCGGCCGGAGTTCTGGTCGGACATCCATTGGACACAATCAAAGTCGTTATGCAGACCAGTGCTAAACGACTAACAATGACGTCAGTATTGGCCGACCATTCCGTAAGTATTGAAAAAAACTTTTCGATTTATCGAAAACTTATGAGAATTTCTATAAACTAATGAGAAAATTACAGTTCTTTTCACTATATCGAGGTTTATGCGCACCACTGGCGGGTCTCACAGCTATTAACGCTATCGTTTTCGGTGTTTATGGATCTGTTATGAAAAGAACGGGTGAACCCAATCTTCTTTGTCAAGCTATGGCCGGATGTGCTGCCGGTCTCTCCCAATCGCTGATCAGTTGTCCGATGGAACTAGTTAAAACAAGGGCTCAATTGAGGTCAACATCTGTTTTGTCGTGTTTAAGGAATACCGTCCATACCGAAGGAGGTATTCGTGGACTATATAGGGGCTATTGGGCTACTGTTGCCCGGGACGCTCCCGCTTTTGCTGTATATTTTTCTTGTTATGAACTTTTGCTGAAGTTTTCGAAGAACTCGACGCCATCCACATTGTTATTGTTGTTTGCGGGCGGAACAGCCGGTGCCGCCTCATGGCTGGCCATATATCCATTGGATGTGATAAAATCAAGAATACAGGCCGACACCACATATAACTCAATGCGTCAGTGTATCAAACATTCACTTTCCGAAGAAGGTGTCGGTGTATTTGTGCGCGGAGTGATTCCAACTCTGGTCAGAGCTTTCCCGTCAAATGCCACCACCTTCGCAGTGGTCACGTGGACGCTCTGGACATATGAAAACTATTATTGTGGGGACGGCCCGACCGGAAATCAGGAAAATATACTCGAGTAAAGTACATATAATATATTTATCGTGCCTTAAATTCAATCTCAACATTATTTTTGTTTTTTAATAGTTTAATGAATGAGTTGTTTCACGAAATTGTTTTCTAATATCTCTTATCTCTATATTTATATGATTTTTGAAGGTTTTGATCAAATTTTATCTTATTTTTCACTAATTTCCAGTAAAGAATAAGAAGACTATTAATTTGATTGTAATGAACTACGTCAATCTCTTTTCAATTGAGATTTATATATTGAACAGAGAAATAAAAGGAACAATGTCAGTTTTTTAATTGCTCGAAATCTCATTTTGTTAAAAATTTCTGTAAATCTTTTTTAAACTTTAATCGAATGGATATTATATTTTAAAAATTGATTTCATTTGGAAGATATCGTTAATCATGTATTGAATTTCAAAACCGATTAAATACTCATTTATCTGATTAATTGAATTTAATTTTTCTTCAATTAATAAACAAAATATCATTTAAAAACATTTAATAACAAATTAAAATCCATTATCGAAACCAACTATCGATATACAGCTTCAAAATGATTGAGTAATTTTGTTGATAAGGGTTTGCCTGCAAAGAGTATTATCAGTTCATTGGATCCATCACGAGATGCGTTGCTAAGAGACCTGTGCTCTCCTCGAGAAGATCAATATTTGTCTCCGAATTCTGCTTATATCAGACAAATATTTTTGGATTGACATGAATTCTGTTAAATTCTGTTTGATTCTTGGCTTGTTTTCAAAGTCCCTCGGTCTGCCTGATGTCATTCGCATTGGTGAGTCTAATTCGATAAGCTTTCAGTTCAAGATAGATGAAAAATATCATTAAAATCATTAAAGCGTTAATTAAATTAAAGCCATTCTTAAGTAAATATTCGAGAAATTCAATTATTAATACCTCGATATAAACAGCGATAGCACCAATTTGGTAATTTTCCAAAAGGATTATTATTGAAAAGGATTAAGATAATATTTATGTAAATAATTTATGGTTTCATTAGTTGTCTGATTAAAAATGAGAACATCATTCAAATAATTTGTTTATATGAATATAATTGAAATTTTTTAATATTAGCTAGGCAAATAATTAAAACTATGGAAAAATTCGATCATCGGCTATTTAATAGGAAAATATCAAGTTAAAAATTCGAAAAGAAGAGCTATCTCCATTAATCCCAAAAATTTTGATCTTTACCTTTTAGGGATGTATTGCGAACTTAAGTTGAAACATGAAAAATACTGGTCTAATGAGCCAAATGAGCTTTAAAATTTACAAGATATTTTTAGTTTTTTAGTCAATAGTAGAGCCAAACTTTGCACTCAATCCCTACCATTTGGAAAACTGTTCAAACATTTTCATCTCATTTGGATTTAATGCGAAAACTATTATAATAATTAAGAGATAATAGAATTAATAGACATAACTGCATACTTGGGTAGTAGTAATAGGTCCCAAGGTAGTGTTAGAGCAATAATCCATTTGTATATTAATTTTTAATGAATCTCTTACATAAATGTATGATTAAATTAAACCAGTACATTATCTTCAACAATCGATGTAATCTAGCAGATTTATTCATTATATTATTCTTATAATGATTTGAATTCCATTCCATAGGTTTTCAGAACTTAAAGAAAAAACAAAATACAAATTCTTTCGACATTTGAAAAGAAAATAAATTAGAAAATGAATATTTAAATATGTACTAGATTAATTATTTAATCATTTAAACTCTTAATTATAAACCAAATTTATGATAATTAACAGCAAAAAACAGTAATGACTCATCTAGATCATATTCAAAGTAGAGTAGATACAAAATTATAAATAATGAATCTTTTGGCTATTTAACCTTGTTAACATTCTTAATTAATCTGATTATGGTGTGATTTTCAGGCGGCCTTTTTGAGAATGGAGACGATGCCGTGGAACTGGCGTTCAGGTATGCGGTCGACCGGATAAACGCCGACAACAAAGTGCTTCCTCACACTCGACTAATCGCCCAGGTCGAAAGACTCGAGAAATGCGACAGTTTTCAAGCATCCAAAAGAGGTACTCAATTAACTTAATCAGACTAATTGCCGTCAAATTATCCTCTTTTACAATCAAATTACTCATACATTAAATAAGTATAAGATTAGCACAATTTGAATGCATTCAAAAATATCATTGAAATTGATTTCTATTCAAATCATGTGAATTCTTGTGGCCATCTATTGAGGCCTTTAAAAGGGTTAAGAAATTTCTGACGATGTGCAAGGTGTACACTGTACACTGTACAGGATCAATATAAGTTTGTTCAAACAGAAAATTCATTATTTTCTATAATTGTGAAAATTGTTTCAATTATTTTGATATTCAAATGAAGAAAACAAGAAATGAATTCTAAAACTAATCTTTTTATTCCTCTGATTGCAAATAGTGTGCACTTTATTACAAGAAGGAGTAGCGGCAGTGTTTGGGCCTCAATCAGTGGAGACCAGCGCACACGTCCAGTCCACTTGTGATGTGCTGCATATGCCGCATATGGAGACCAGATGGGACTTCAAGTTCGACCCGCCCTCCAACCACTCCATAAATCTATTTCCACATCCGATTGCTTTAGGAAATGCATTCAAAGATTTGATTAAAATGAAAAACTGGAAGACTTTGGCCATTCTTTACGAAGAAAATGAAGGCAAGTCTTATCACTAATTGGATCGAAGTTTTATTTTTTGAATTCACTCCGAAAATATAAGTCCTTCACAGATATTGTCAATGAAATTACAGTCTCTAAGATTGTTGGATAAGTTTTTCGTTTTTTCAAAAGACGTTTTACTGCTTAAAATGATATTTTTGTTGCATAAGAGACCAGACTTTGGGGGACATACCTGTGAGTGTCACTAATAGGCAAACTGAATAAATTAGAGTTAAAGCCAAGAATTTCAATGAGATTTGAGTAGAATTTTATCCTTTTTTTTATCTAACATTTCTCAAATCAATTCATAAGAAACCCGTTTTTGTCTGCAATTAATTCAGTGGAGAAATCGCTATTAAATCATCGAAACAAATAAATCGTTGAATAATTTTAATTGAATTTCAAGATTTATTTGATGCCACGAAAGGCTAAACTCTTATCGCTCTTACTGTTAGATCAGTTTCGGTGATATAAGCATTTTTTCACCGATCAGTTTTGTGAATTTCAAATATTTCATGAAATATAAATTGAGAAGAGATAAGAAAACTATTTATCAATAAATTGGAAGTTTTTAATCGATTTTTCATTTTGATCTTCATTTTAATTGAGATTTTGACAAATTGTTTATTATTTGATTCATTAAATTAGCTCTGGTTAGAGTTCAAGAGATACTAAAGGATCCGGAGCTTAGAGAGAAACGGATAGTAGTCCGTCAGTTCCCGGTGACCACCAGTGAGTATCGGACGACATTCAAAGAGTTACACAAAATGGGGATCAGAAACATAATAATAGACGTTCCCCGAGAGAACATCAATAAAGTGTTAAAACACGCACAACAAGTGGATATGCTCTCAGAATATCACAACTATTTCTTCACATCACTCGATGTCCATACAGTAGACTTAGAGGACTATCAATACGGAGGAACTAATATTTCGGGATTCAATTTAGTCGATCAAAACAGCAAAGAATATAACGAAGTGGTCAGAGACTGGCAGAACTCACCCCCGAGATATGCCAATTGGAAGGGAGAGCCTATCGAACAACTAGCAAGAGTAAGTGTGTCTATAAATATGAATTTTCAGTAAAATCAAAATAAATTTGTATTTATTTTAGAGTTTGGTTCAAAATTTTACGGTAAATATAATGCTTTAAAAATAAAATTGATGCTTGCTCGTTCATTAAATTGATTTCTTATGCAAGACTGAAGTCGGTTTAGTCTACGATGCGGTTCGACTTTTTGCTAAAGCACTTCACGATTTGGATCAGACCCAGGCCATTAGTGTGAGACCCATCTCATGTGAGACAGAAGAGCCCTGGCAGTATGGAAATGCTGTCACCAATTATATGCGAATGGTATTAATGTTTGGTCCGATTCCTAAATATTTTCATATCATTACTCAAATCAATGACATTAAACCTGATTTCAGATAAATATCGACGGAATTACATCACATATAAGGTTCGATCCGAGCGGTTCCAGAACTGATTTTAGGTTAAGACTCCTTGAACTGACCCGGGAAGGATTAAAACATGTAAGAAAAAGTTATCCCATTGTTTTGAAGGTCTCCCACTGCGAACACTGTTGTGAAAGTGGTCTCATTCGTAAACTAGGTGGGTGATTGGACGCCACAAAACAAAGTAACCTTTATGAGTAATTACACCAAAGCTATGACAGAAGGTTATCGACAGACGCTTAAGAATAAAACTCTGACTGTAGTCACAATCCTTGTGAGTCAATGTTCCTCAAAAATTCTTCAAAAATTAGAAATTAGTGTCAATCAAATTGTTTTGACTTAAAGGGAAACCCCTATTGTATGGAATCAGAGAAAGCAGAGGAAAAAATTGGAAACGAAAGGTTTCAGGGATATTGCATTGATCTAATCAAAGAAATCGCCCAGGTCCTTGAATTCAAATACATTATCAAATTGGTCGACGATGGCGTACACGGCAGGAAAAATGAAAGGCATGAGTGGAATGGAATGATCAAAGAACTCATTGAAGGGGTAATACATATTGTTATTTAATAGACACCAATCCTTTCTTATCAATGGAACAAAGTTTGAATTAAAGCCGATATTAAGGCAATAAAAGTTCAAATATCACACAAAAACTTAATATTATATTAGAGTTAAAATAGCGGTTAAAATACCATAATTTTTATGGAGTAACCGCCCAAACAATTGTGTAATATTTCATAAACACAATAATTATTTTGATAGAAAGCAGACATAGCAGTGGCAGACCTGACCATAACTTACGAAAGAGAGGCAGCGGTCGACTTCACGATGCCTTTCATGAGTCTCGGAATTGGAATCTTATACAAAAAGCATAAGAAAGAGCCGCCAAAACTGTTTTCATTTATGTCACCCCTGGCTATGGATGTCTGGGTTTACTTAATCACATCCTTCTTAGGCGTAACTCTGTTTCTATTCTTTGTGGCCCGATTCTCGCCGTACGAATGGGTCGGTATTTCTTCAATATAATTCATATTAAATATTTATTTTTATTAAATTCTAACTAATTATCAATTCTTAGGTCAATCCTCATCCCTGTGTTAAAGAACCAGAAGAATTGAAAAATAACTTCAGTATGAAAAACACACTTTGGTTCACAATCGGATGTCTAATGCAACAGGGGTGTGATATAATGCCCCGTTCACTCTCTACTCGCGTTTTGGCGGCCTCATGGTGGTTCTTCATTCTAATTCTGGTCTCTTCATATACGGCTAATTTGGCCGCTTTTCTCACAGTGGAGCGTATGGTTAATCCAATCGAATCGGCCGAAGACCTGTCCAAACAGACGAAGATCCCTTACGGATGTGTTAAATCGGGTTCTACTGAGGCTTTCTTCAAGAACTCAAACTTTTCAACTTATGCCAGAATGTGGTCATTCATGGAATCATATCGCCCGAGTGTTTTCGTCGAATCCAACTCCAAGGGAGTGGAGAGGGTCAAAAAGGGTATGTCTTTCTCTCATTGATTATTGTTAAAGACAGTGAAGAGTGTTTGTGCCATCAATTAAGGGGATTACGCATATTTGATGGAATCCACGAGCATTGAGTACATCGTTGAGCGCGAGTGTGATCTCTATCAGGTCGGAGCTTTGTTGGACTCCAAAGGTTACGGCATAGCGACTCCACCAGACTCTCCCTACAGGTCTATCATATCTGATGCTATTCTCAAATTACAAGAAGACGGCAAACTTCATATGCTTAAAGAGCGCTGGTGGTCAGGCAAAGGCAAATGTGGTAGTGGCAAAGAGACACAGAAGGTACAAGGAAGTGCTAGTGAATTAGGTCTGGCCAATGTGGGCGGAGTATTCGTAGTACTGGCGGCCGGTTCTTGTATTGCAATCATTATATGCATCGGAGAATTCATTTGGAAAATGAAAAATATTCCCAGAAATGAAAGGGTAGGTCCACTCCTCTCTAGCTATTAATAAGCAGATACTTATCATTGATTTTATCGTTGAATATATTTTGAGGAATGAATGCCTGACTTAAGAGTTAATAGAAAATAAATCAAAAGTTTATTGAAAGGCTTATCTTCGCTAACATTTTTCAATTCAGTTTTTTTGAAAGTTTTTGTTAAATATTTATTTCATTCAATCATTTGATAATATTTTTTATCATTTCTTTGATTTAATTCTTCAAATTTTTGGGTGATTTAAAACTTGATAAGTATTTGAATATTTCATCTTATTTTTGGCTGAAAATTTGTCAGATTCACCAAAAAAGCTTAATATTTTCAAATTAATCCTGGTAATTTATTTAAATTCTAAGCAAATTTTATGAAACCATTTGAGTCAGATCACTATAAAATATAGAAATATTTTGATTTTGCATGAACATAAATTTGAAAAAATGAATTTTCATCTGATGTCCATATTTAGGATCACATTTGTGTAGAACTGCTTCGAGAGATAAAGTATGTGATTTGCTGTTATGGCAATACCAGACCCATCAGGAAAGTCAGTGATGTGGACACAGTTCAACCTGGAAATGGTCTGCCATTCATGCCTTTGAGTGGTTATCAGGACATGAATAAAGATGTCTACTCTTGACTATCAAAGAGTGAACAACAGCTTTACTTCAAACAACAAGAAGAAAAGGAAAGACAACTGAACAGAATCTACGAAACCGATGATATGCCAGAGAAATACAATTATGTAAACAATATTAAGTCTAATATATATGACGGCGATTATCACTCCAACTATAAGGCATCCGATGTCTAACTTAACCACAAATTTGATTACATTTAAAACTCATTAAAGTCGAGCCAACAGAACAAAAGACAATAATTTTAACTCAATTTTTGAATTTGCATTTAATTCACTTCAATGATAATCACTAAATACTTAAATAGTTAAGATTTTTACTCCAATTTTCTCAATTTTATTCCTCATTTCAAATCATTTGTCAAGTATTAGTGCAAACCAGGGA
>JAQFXL010001377.1:0-12345 GCA_034693445.1 Edwardzetes edwardsi | reverse complement strand
TTCCTGTCCTCGAGATGGCAACTGAAACGACATTTTTCCTAATTATTGTTAAATAATTAATATTTATTACAATTATTAAGACTTTTAACGCTATAAGTGTTTGTCCGTTGATTTTCGGGCGAAATGCCAATCCAATGAAATGAGCTTAAAATCAGATGTGAGTGTATGACGTCAGAGCTCTCGAATTACAATAAAACCTATTTATTGATATAATAAACACTTTTGGGCTCTTTTGAAATATGTAAAGCCCGGGATAGTTGGGTCGTAACCCTGATGTCCAATAGACCCAAACTTATCGGCGGTTTAGACAATGTTGTGATCGATAAAGCCGTTTTGTGGACCAAACGCTGCCTCAGAGGATAACAAGGGTTTCATTTGGGGAATGGCTTCCCATTGAATTGGAATTGGAATTTGTGGTTAAATCCAAAGATTTTGTGCCAAATAATCAAAGAAATGAATTCAAAGTCAACTCTAATTTCAATGCAAATCAAAAACAAGTTCAAAGATTATGAGAAAGAGTTGAATATTTCGCCGCCAAATGAATTCTATGCTGAAGAAGAAGGTAAAGAAGAGTTGGAAGACTTTGAAAAAGAAAAGATTTTGACCGAAGACTATGTATGCAATCGCAGGCCTGAAAAGAAGAACAATTTTTCGTTGGCATCGATTTTTGGCACAGAATTTCTCAGACATTTGTACCAATCATTGAATAATGCGGACAATTATGACCTGAAGATCATATCTGGGGATCAATTGATTTATTGCCACAAAACTGTTCTTCAAATCAGAAATCAAGGTTTTCGGGAATTCCTGAACTGAGAGATCTTTGAAGACAAGAATGAGATCAAAATCAACCCGAAATCCAATGAATTATTTCATGTATTCCTTCAACACATGTATAGAATTGAACCCGAAATCGATGTCCGAATCGTCGAAGATTTGAGAAAAATGGCCAAAATTTTCGGCGAATCAGAGCTCCAACACCTGTGCGACCGACTCATCAAACAGTGGGGAATCAGTACTAATGTCTCCAATGTCTGCACATTCTATGAAAAGGCGGTTAATGAGAGGTTGGCTGAATCAGAGACCAATTGCATTGCATTTGTGGCCCACAATTGGAAATCCATTATCACATCCGACGCTTTCATATCAATGGATGTCTTTTTTCCAAACGACTCATGATTTGAGTCCACAATTAATTGCATTCATTGTTTAAATCAATTATTTTTTGTATTTTTGTATTCAAATAAACTTTTCGAAAATATGTCAAATATTTGATAGTTTAGAGTAGGGGTCAGTAAAATGGCTTCCGATTGAGTGGAAGAATAATTTGAAGGACAGGTATCGCCTCTTTGTGTTCCTCACTAATTGATAACATTTTCAATAATGTAATTTGTAATTAAATTTTAATAATAAAAAACTAAATGTAATTTTAGGCAAATTTCTCTAATTGAATGTTTTTCGGATATGTTTGTCTCTGAAGTGAAGTGGTTGTCATAGCAACCAATGATTTGTTGTGAAATATATAAACTAAAGAGGTTTTACTGTAGTTTCCAATTTGAAATTTTTTCTTCTCTTTCATTGGCTTAGAGATGTGGGGAAAATATAAGGGGAAAAATTAGCACCATCCCGTGCCGGACAGAGGGTTAATGAAATACTGTTTTGCAAACAAAACAAATCAATTGATATAAAGTCTAAAATATTTTGAAACCCCTTTAATGTCGACTCAATCTGAAACTTTGTAAACAAAATAACGTATTTTATGTAAAATTGTATTGTTTTTCATAACAAATCCCAGAGTTTTATAATTTATGAAAAATTATTAAATTTTAAATTCAGAGTTATCTCAATTCATACAAAATTTATTCTTTGTTTTATTCAAATTATTTTGATATATAATATAATTTAATGAAATAAATGAGTTTTAAGTCTAAACTATGCATAACTTCAAAATAAAGTTAAAATATTTGAGTGAAAAGCTGTGAAGGAATTAATACAAGCATTTGGTGGTCACATAGTTTGAAACTTTCCCCAAGCATACTTACCTGGCGCCGGGTCAGCCGTGATCCACAAGGCGGCGGCCCCGGGTCGAGTCGGGCTCATTGCACTCCGAGCCATGATGAAGCCCGCCACTACTCCAAAACGGAGCAGATGGGGCGTGTAATTTTTGGTAGCGGGGGTCTGCGTTCGCGCATTACCCCCTTTATAACAATTCAAAAAACAGAAGCACAGCAAACATACATGTCATCTGAAAAGGTGCCAATTTATTCAATTGGCCGTTAGCAAGGATAACTGCAATTTTAATACACAAATTGCAAAGTTATTACTAAATCAAATGTTGCCCACAAATGGCTTAAAACTTAATTATATTAATAAATGATTTATTTTATGTTTAATATTGAAATCGATTGACACGTCTTTGAAATAAAGAGTCGGAAATTGAAGACAATTATTGGTCTAAAAGTATTGAGTAATTAATTCGCAAAATGAGTGAAAATCACAAAAAGTGAAACATTTGAAGAAATGATGATTTAATTACTTTCTATTCAATAAAATGTCTAATAATTGCAAAAATGGCTCCAAATTCAAGACATATTGATAGGAAAGACTAAGAATTTGAATTCAGTACTACTTCTTGTCTACGAGACAGTCACTCAAATCATATTTAGAGAGGTCTTCTTCGTCGCCGTCATCTTCTTCTTCTCCCTCTTCGTCTGATTCGAGTTTATATTTGGAAACGTCTCCGTCTTCTTCGTCCTCTTCATCTTCAGAATTATCATCACTTTTATCATGTGATGAATCGGTGTCTTCTCTATCCTTAGAGCTTTTGTTTTGTGGTTTATGTGTGGAGTCATCACTGGATTCGTGTCTTCTCTTCTTTTTGCGTCCGAAGTCGTCCCACTCGTCGTCACTGTCGGGTCTTTCGATATACTCGACGTGTTCTTCGCGTTCGTTATAACCGCCGCCTAAACCAGTCCTCTCTTCGTTATCCCCGAATTTGGGGGCGGAACACATATTGCATGTCGACCTTCGGGCCCAATTGACGTTTCCGCACCTGACATATGAGCACAGCGTTAGACAGGCCTCCAATCATTGCAAACACGGTTTATATCGAAACTCAATAACAAAACAGTTTTTCATTCATTTATGAAAATATTGCAAAAAATCAAAACAAAACAAAACTATAGAACTGTCTGTCTTTGTGTCCGTCCATACCGTCCGCACTGCCAGTCGTCGGCAGAGAACAGTCCCTTAGACTTGTCTGCCGCCACTTTTCCGATTTCGTGACCAATTTTGCGCTTTTTGTCGCTCTCCTTGTCTTTGAGTCGGGAATCGATTGGTTTGTCTTTACCACAAATATTACAATTCATTCTTCGCGCAAAGTTTATGTTCTGACAGTTCTCGTCCTCACAAATCCAGTCGCCGTCAGACATACGGAATGAATGTCCCGAACCTGACTTCACTAAAGACATGGCCACAAATTAGACACTAATCTATTAAAATTCAATTCAAAACAATTCAGAGGTTTGTCGCCATTAAAGCAATACTTGAAAAGTGAAAGACCTGCGCATTGACTCTCTTAAAGGGACGGCTCTTAACCACCAATTCGTTTGATGTCGATATTGATTACCAAATCATTTGACATTTGATTCAATATTTTAGCCGTCAATCAAATCATTTCATTAAAATTTCGGCACAATTATAAAGAAATCGATTTTTTACAGCCTTTCATAAACTTGGTTTGAATTTAGTGCCAATCAAAGTGTCGATGACTTAGAAATTAGACAATTAATTGAGTGAAGACTTAATTAAATAACCATTGAATAAGTCATTCAAATTATAGTCTTTTTTGACATCCATTTGACTTATTTAATAGGAATTGTGTGAAGATTTGCTTCATTTGTTTGCTTTTTACCAATACTTAAAAGTCTATCAATTTTATTATCAATTCAACTGAATCTCAATTATTATAATTAAAGTTTCAATTATTTGATTCAAAATAACCCAAAATTATGTTTATTATCACAAAAAATATTCACAGAAATAAATATTACCTTATTTTATGTGAAAATAATTCAATTGTTTCAAGTTATCAATATTTAAAGTTCAATGATCGAAGTCTATTACGATTTTGAATTATTTAATTCCAGGAATGTTTTATTAAGAACTTCTATTGAAACTCTTATAAGAAAGGTGAAAAAATCAGATATCTCTCTATTATTTCGTTGATTTTATTCGAAGAATTAATAGTGCAAAGTAAAAACTTGACATCAAGGTGATTTATTGAAAATTTTTAAACCATTAACAAATCCATAATTCTATCCGTTGTTACTTAGCGTTGAGTTCTTCTAAAATTTGATTATTTTGTGAACAAATCAATAGATTTATTTCAAGTTTGAAAATGCTTTCGAAATCTCAAACTTTTAAAATTAGATTTTTTTTTTGTGAAATTCCGTTGAGATTTGATCCATCTTTTCATTAGTGATATACCCGTATAGATATTTAGATAAGTTTTTTTATCTGAGCTCTATTTGATTCAATATAATCTTACAAATATTGGATATTTTATTAATTTGAAATCGGATTCAAATCTACTCAACGGGATCTCTAATATGAATCCGAATTCAATGTCATTAAATAAATATGATTTTGAATAACCCGAATAATAAGTGAAGGCTAGCCTTAAGAATATACCCACAAATTGAGAATAAAATTATTAAATCAATGAAACAGTTTGTCAATCAATCAAATAAAAGGTAACAATTGATAAACAAATGAATAACTGAGTTAATCCTAATGGGATTTTGATGTTTGTGTCGATTAACTCCAATACTTCTCAAATGTTAACAAAACTAATTCGCAAATATTTTTAGAAATTGTGTAATAAAACTAATGTTTGTTTATTCCCTAATAATCCCTGGAAGTCGTCAACCGATAAGAAGAGATATTTCGGTCCTTTATTTGTAATATCGGATCAAATGTTATATAATATTGAATTAAATGGATATTTGCTTATATAGAAAATCGATTTACACTTTCTTTAATGAGTCGATTAGTCATTGCAATGGATTTAACTGCAGTTAAGACTATACTGAGTATTACGATTGTTACCTGTGCTTTAACTACCAAAATAGGTCAACCGTAAGCTATGGATTGAAAGGTTGGAGGTGGGAGAGGGAAAGGCAGACGAGATGGTTGACCTACTTTTGTAGTCATTCTGTGTTGAGTGAGTTCTCAACAAACTTAGTCTTACAGATAATTGTCTTACAATTCAAAGACCAAAACATAAACTTTTATTTGTTTGAAGTTTTATTGAAGTTTTCAAAACCTTTTTAATGTGAATATATCGTAAATTTGTGTTAATTTAGTTAAATATCTCTAAAATTAGTCAAATTTTAGTTATTGTGATGATTAGTCGCCGTCGAATCATTTCACGTTCCCTTGATCAAAATGACTATATGCCTGATTATCTCTCTAATTATGAAGAAGAGAAAACAGTTTGGATGAACAAAGAAGAACTTTTTGCCGTAAGTTTTATTCTCTGCTATTCTATCTTTATTCTATTCTTGGTCAAGTTTTCCATGTAATTTCAATCGAGGGCTTCTAATACAATGGTTTGATGTGAACCTAAGTTTTGGAGACAAGTCGTGAAAGAATGCATTTTTCTTATCTCAAGCCTTTTTTCTCGGAAAGTATAGTGTATTTGGTTTTACGCGAAAAGGGCTGATAAGACAAACCTTGACGACACTCCACTTTGAATAATAACAATAATAGCGTTATTCAAATTCAAAGGACTTACTCCTACTTTAATGATTCAGAATCTTCTTTGAAACCCCATATATAGGAAAACATAATTAAATAGTTAATAATTTGACACAAATTTAGTTTTTATATATTTATAAGTTTTTTTTCAAAAGTTAGTGTTTGAAGACCTGAAATGAAGGCCTAAACCCATAAGGATTTGAATACATTTATTGAGTAATCAATAGCTTCAAAATTATTTGAAATTTTGAAAATTAAAAAGAAATTCACTTTCAAGTCCTAAATCGAGTTTATGTTTTCTAGAAAATTGCAGAAATATTGTAGAAAAACACAAAAATAGATAACCTTTCATATATTGAACACAATTTTATTCAGAAATCCTCTTCAAAAGCAAAACTGCACTTTACTTCCACTCGAGTAAAGAATTGTTTTCTTTGAAAAACCTGAACACAAATCTTGTTTGTTGTTTAGGATCACATTCAAGAAGTTTTTGATAAATGGGAACAAATAGACGACGAAATTTGGGCGAAAGTCATTTGTATGAACGGCAAGAGACGAGTAGCCAAAGCCTATGCTCGCGCACCAGTACTCACCGTTGACGGCTCACACGATGGCTTCGATGGATATCGGATCGGATTAAATGGTTTTGAAAATCCTTTACTCGACCTCAAGACAGAGGAAGTGATGCGATATATCGGAAAAGTAGGAATATTTCTATTTTACAATTTCTCTCTTTTTTTAGTTCCAAATGTAAAAAATGAGCCGAATTTTCAGAAAAGTTGTCATAATTTCAAACAAAGCTATGAAATTGATTTTAGGTGAAAAGTTTGCCAAGAATCTATATTAACAATTTCGTTGGCATAGCAAGAATGATAACTTTTGAAGCTATTTCGATCTTGCAAATGACCGAGGCGTTTAAAAAACAAAAAAAAATTGAAATTTTCTCAAACTCTGAGCAAAAATCGATATTTTAATATACTTTTTGAGATGAATATTTGTGAATCTAGTTTATATGAAATTGCCCAGAGCACTTCTAGAGCTCTCTTCAAGCAAATATTTTCTTTAATTTATTGGTGGTTTCACTATTGATTGATTCCTGGTTTGATAATCAAACATCTTGGTCATACCATTTAAAAACGAATATTTAATCAATTAAATCAAATTCAATTGATATCAAAACTAATGGTTTGCAAACTGATTATTATTTGGAGAAATCAATCGATATTTCAATCAAAGTATTTATTAATTTTAAAAATATATAAATAATTGTCTAAAAAGCGATTAATGAAAATTTTTAATTATATCTCCGTTTAAGTGAAAGTTTTGAGAAATTGATAGAAATCTTAATCCATGAGATTTTCATTTCTGTTTTCACTTCGCATTCCTTTTATTAATTATATAAGAGTTTAAACAAATTATATTTCAGGCAATTTTCATAACAATTTTGATTACAGAATTACACAAATGTTTGAGGAAATGGTCGACACTTTTCGTAGATATGAGACAATGTTTGTGATTTCTTATCTGTTGTTTTGTATCAAAAGCTCGTAATAGAAATCTAATTCAATTTATTTCAACAACAAGTCTTGAAATGAATTAAATTTCTTTTACCTTATCTTTAATTTCGTTTTGACAATCGATGTCTTATAATAAAGGAAGTGTTAGTGCTGTTGTAGGTTGTGCTGATCACTGATCATTCCTTTTAGTTTTCTATCAATTTTCTACACATTACTTGAAATTAATTGTTTTCCCGATGTCTCAAAAAAATCTTTATTGACAGCAAAGACAAAGAAAAATTGTTTTAAAGTATATAACATTAACTTCGTTTGCAGACAATTCAATTGAGAATCAAATTCTTTGGCATTATTTACGACTGAATGGAGAATTGAAATAACAATTTTTAAAATAGTTTTCAATTGTATTTTGAGTAAAATTTTGTGATAATAGCCATATATTATGCATTCATTCATAGCATATAATTTTTCTTTTTGGCTCTCTTTTCCACAAAGGGATTTCATTCAAAATTTAACTTCATCTCATTTCATATATTCTGGGTAAAATTTGAAATAATTAGAATTGTTGAGCGGTTTCGCAACTTTTAGAAGGGTTGTGCTGTGATTGCGTTCATATATATGAAGCCTTAGATAAGAGTTTTGACTATTTATTCATTTGAGTAGAAAACTGAATAAAAGCCGTTAAAATCAATTGCATTGAGGAGTTGTACGGCACTAACGAGTGATGATAAATGATTCGTGAAAATTGATGGCTTTATTTCACGCTTTCGGTTGGACTTTCTAACATCAATCTTGGTAACAATGATCTTGGTAACAAAGCTAAACAAAATAGCTTTTGTGAAAACTTTCTTATTATCTTAAATCAGACCCAATATTAGACTTTTTTCTGTTTTCTTGAGAGAAATCTTTATATTCGTATATTAAATGAGCAAAGAATGAAATTATTTTATGAAATGAATATCTGCCAAAAAGTCACTCATTTTTTATGTGTTGAGTATTGAGAGAAAAACAAAATAAATTCAATTACTGATAACCGCAGATAAACCTGATGTAAAAAATCAACGGAAATATAATCCATTTATCAAACTTATGGCTTAAGACAAGGAATGGGCCATTCGGTCAATGTCTAACCGACAGCTTTTATGTACTTAAGTCACCCTCTGAAGACAGGCTTTCCATGAAATAAATGCATAATAATGACGAATGAATTAATTTTAATTTCATGTTTTTTATCCGCAAAAGTGTTGAAAGCGATTAAATTTGATCTGAATTTTGTTTGAAGGGCTGCCGAATAAAAATGGACGAATCGGGAAATATAGTGGTCAAGCGATACAGTCGTTGCAGTATTTATATTAAATCATTTCACAACCAATTCTCTGACTCAAGCGTTTCAAATGATTTAATCAAAAATAATGGTTTACTAGAACTACAAAAACCTTATTTATTATTTGATATGAAAAAGTTTGAGACAAATATGAGCCGTGAATTGCGTTCGGCTTATATTAATCGCAAGAAACTGGAAAACCAATGCGTGTCGTGCATAGCATTTGTCAGAGACAGCCCTAATATACTGGAGCTTCCGGTTTATATAATGATCATTAATATCGTAGCACTAGATTTGCTTAAATCAAAATTAACTCTCAGTAAGTCTGTAGTCATTATTTTCAAACAAACATATTTTTCACACAAATTGTTTGTTCAGTTCCGCACACAATAAGATCAAAGGTTCAGTCGTCACCCAATAGGAGAAACCAAAATCGAGTTCCCGATTGGGTCACACTTTTCGATCCACCAAACAAACTATCGTCCGAAGAGGACCCCTATTCCTTACCGGCTAACGGATCGTCCTATGACTCCGGCTATTATGCAAATAATGGAACTCTTATGAAAAGATCAACCATTAAAGAGCCGAAACCCCCAAAACTTCCGCCCAGAGATTTCGGCAAATATAAAGCCAACACTAAACCCACAAACAATAAGAAAAATGTAGAGATTCCGACCCCTGACTATTCTCAAGAAGAAGACTTTTATACAATTACACAAAAAAGTTTGAAGAAAATGTCATTCTGTGATCGAGGTATATTTTCCATTTATTCATTAATTATTTCAATCAAATGTACGCAAAATCGATAAATTGGTGCTAATTCTGATGAAATTTGCAGACGACGACCCCTACTATTGCGGAATGAGAGCTCGGGTGACGAGTTTTCCGAAGCAGATGCCAAGTGAGTCGAAGAAGTCGGTGGCGTGGCGTCAAATGAGAAAGGTGTTCTCCAGTGGATATATTAACACTTTGATACCCCCTCTGACCAAAAAGAAAAGATCCAAATCTTCGATCTATAACTCAAATTACAATTCATCTGAATCTGATCCGTATGCGTCCCTCAACGACACAATCTATGAACCCATTTATGGAAGACTCGGATATTCGACCAATAGATACAAACCGCCGACTGTCAGGAGTAAGGTGTTTGTCAGCCAATGGCAGAATCACTACTAATTTCATATCATTTTCTTCTTTTTAACGTTAATTGTTTTTAATGAACGCAAATTATTTTCATATTAGTATAAAAGGTATTCATTTCTCAATCAATTACTCATTAAATCATTTGAATAAATCTAATTACTGCTGAAACCAATTATTTTATGTAAATTTAATTGCATTCGAGTCTCGATTTCCTGAATACTATTCAACTTTTTAGGACATCTCAAGCGTTGAAATCATCGATGAATTCTTGTTTTTCGCCAAACAGTTTGAGGCAATTCTCGTCACAAATTAATAAAAACAATATTCTGTGCTATAGTTGACGGCCTCTTATCTAACCTTTTGACTCATTTGAGTAAATTTAATTGAAACTAAAGAATGATAAATAAATTACATATTTATTGATTCGTTTAATTCAGTCCTCGATAAGAGACTATAAATGTTTGCATAATTTACGAAATATTTTCTCCAAATTAGTAAAAAACTATTGAAAGAGAGGGCTTTTTAAGAGAAAATTCTAAAATCGGTTCCTTTAATGCAATAATTGACTGACAAATGAATTTTAATTCAGTATTTTATAAATTGTTGAGTAATAAAGTCGTTCACAAATTGGCGCAAACTTTGTTGAAATTATTATTTGACGAAATCTAGAACTAGAAGTCAGTTTGAATTTCATATAAAACTGATTAGATAATCAAATAGGGTGTGCTTTCTCAGCACTAGGAAAATAGCATGGGAAATTCACTAATTCAACAAAATCCCAGTTTATATTTAATAGAATTAGCGATAAACTTATGAATAAATGATTATTTCTTTTATGTGGGAGTCATAGCTTTTCACATCGATTCGGGGATATTTTGTAAGAAAACTGAATACAAACTGAACAAAATAAATCCCATTTTGATTATCGTTAAGTCGATAATACCAGACGCAATACCAAACTTCGAGTCAATTATGTTCTCAATCCATAATTGATTGCAAAATTTGCAAGACTTGCAATAAATGATCGGTTCAACAATTTTTCATAAAAATAGCTAAAAATTATTAATAATTAAAGTGACAGTTATTTCAAATACATAAACATTTTGATTGCATTTAAAAACTTAACAATTTTTTGATTCACAATATAATCGATTTGATGAACAGTTTGACAGATGACTGACTTTTGGCTCAAAATCATTGAAAACTAAAACATTGTTTGAAAAATGAGGAAAATTACTGATAAAAACATGTATTTATCACTAAATGAATCAAAACCCAAAAGTGTTTTCTCCACTGTAGGCCATATACAAAAAGCCGTCCTCATCCCTGTGCTGTTGATATATTTCACCCATGAGAGCACTATAACAAGTAATTTACTTTGAAATACAGTATAACTTATTTGGATATAGAATGGGATTAACTTCTCAGACATTAAGAGTAAAGAAAATAAAAATTAAAACTAAACTATTATTACGACAAAGTGTTATTAAAAGAGAAGAGCTCAGCATAAGAGCCGACACAAGAGTTAATTATAATTGGCAAATGATTAATTTGAAAGACAAATAATATGAATAATGAGAAAACTAATCGATACCAGGCTTGTGGTAAAGTCTTGTTCACAATCAGGAATATTGCTTTAGTGGCACTCAAATGACACCGACGTCTGATAGTCCACTGGAACTGTGAGACAGTGCAATCATATGGTACTAAAAACTTATCTTTGTCCATTTCATTAATGTTAGAGTTGAAACACCTCTCGATTATCACCTAATTTAAGACCAAAACCAAATTAATTGGTTTTATTTAATGAGTAGTGGAGCCAAACGAGTGTTTACTGACCGGAATACGATCCGGATATTTGTTCATCATTTCAAAGGATTCTTTCTTTCTCTGCTCTGTTTCGACAAAACGTTTATTTAATCGTCTCTTAAGTTAAGTCCAAATAATATTCAACTAAACTATGATTTTAAGCGCAAAACAGAAGCTCTAAAAGTTTATAACTTCTGTATATTTATATCACTTTATATGAGTTAAGAAAACCAAATATCGTATAACTTATGATCAGATCCTTACCTAAAGTATGGGTTTCTTTGAATTTCCAGCGCATTATTAAATTATATTTCAAAATGACAAATTAAAATTGATTTTGAAAACATAGACAGGGTCGATTATTATTGGGTTAAGCAACCAGCAAAACTTCAATTAATGTTGAAATTTAATTTCTCAAAACAAATTTGATAATCAAATTGAGGGTTATTTTTAAAACGGCTTCACTTGAATCGAAAAAATCAAAATGAAAACAAATTTTAGTTGAAAAGTGTTTTGTGCGACGATTCACAACAAATCAATTGCTTTTCCGATCGAGAAATGACTGGAAATAAGTTTTGATTTCATTCATTCATCGAAATATTTTTGACTTTTGATAACTTTGGACTTCACTTACATTTGAACGCAAATCCTATTTTTGTTGAGTAAAGTCAAAGTTTGACGAATTTGGCGATAATTTTGATAAAATTATTTGTATTGTGAATCAAAAATTTAGGTAAAACTACAAAATATGTGACAAATATCATGTTTGACATTAATAGCATTGATTAACAGATA
>JAQFXL010001376.1:0-12351 GCA_034693445.1 Edwardzetes edwardsi | reverse complement strand
CACATTACTTTTGGTACAATCAAATGATATTTTAATAGATGAACTTGGAATTTGTAAAACTAACAATTTTATCTCAATTTAAGAGTTGATCGTCGATTAAATAATGAAATCAAAGTATTGGTTATTTGAAAACAATGAGAAATAGATTAAATTCGTAAATGATTTGCGATTAGAAGACAACACATATAACACATAACGCCTTCTATTTTATAAATTGATTCAATTGATTGCATAAACTCTAAAATTCTAAATAACAATCAAATTTCGGTTATTCTTAAAAATTCAAAAAGAAAGAAGAGATGAATCATTTTTTTCAATGATTCCTTTGAAAGCAACTATTTATAAATTGTTTGCAACTCTTGTTGCTATAGTTTTAGTGCGATTGGCAGGAACTGACCCAGGTAAAATTTAATTTTCTTTCAAATTCCATTAGAATTCAGTTAATTTCTCGAATAGTTTCTCATCTGAGCTGTGATTTCGATAGCCCTCAGAATTATTGTAAATGGAGTTCAGTATCTGCTCAGCCCTCCAATTGGAAATGGGGTCATATGAATACCCGAACTGTAAACTTCACCGGTCCTTTGGAAACTGTAGACAAAAAAGGTGAAAGCAAGAATAACTTTTCTTTTCATTTTTTTATTTAACATTTGACTGACAATTAGGTTATTTTATTATGTCTTATAATCGTAAGAATGTCGGCAGTTATGAGCCAACAGCAACCCTCGAGTCCCCTGTGATCGACGCCGTTAACAATGAGACCTGTTTTCAATTCTATTATTTTATTTACGGAGTGGGTGTCGATCGACTCGTTTTAAGTATAGTAAATGTTAGTACTAACGAAGAGACGCAGATTTGGTCGCGAAGGACTCCGTCGGGGGATATGTGGCATTTGACACACATAGATATTCCGACCCATACCTCCGCATTTAAGGTGAGGATAAGCTGTTGTTGAAATCTCATAGCTAAGTTATTTTGAAATTTAGTTAAAATTTTCAGCATATGCTGGAGGGGGTGCCATAGCTCTCGACAACTTCATAGGTCTTCAGAATCAGTGCCCTTTTGATGGTGTGTGTGATTTTGAGAGCGGAATGTGTGATTGGAAACAATCAAATGCAACTGCTTCAAACTATAAATTCAAAATCATCATGGCCAGGGATGAGGCAGATCAAGGAGAGATGTATGATCATACTACACAAACTGACTATGGTCATTTGTTGCAAGCTAGAAATGGTAAGTGGATTAAATAGAAATTTATCTCAACTTTTTTAAAAGACTAAAACTAATTTGAATTGTGGTCAATCAATCCGTTTTATTGATGTCAAGGTAAATTGAACGACAGAGCAGTAATAGTGAAGGAGACGCCAGCAATGCATTCGACTCATTGTCTTATATTCTGGTATTACAGACAAAAAAGCTATAAAAATAAATTAGAGGTTTTGCTCTTCGGATCTTCTGATAAAAATATCAGTATTTGGAAGTCCACTCTTATCTATCCTTTACAAACGTGGCACAGAGCTATGGTTACCGTCTCACCCGATCAATACGGCTATTTTCAGAGAATTGGAATATCAGCTGCCCATCTAGGTAATTACTTGTTCAAATTTGTCTAGGTGATTCGAAAAACTCTCTTATCAGATACTGCGCCGATCTATTCACCAATAAACGTGGATGACATTTTATTGCGTTTGGGCACATGTCCCCAACCTATCACTTGTGACTTCAATGTCGATATGTGCGGCTTTATTCACAATTACATGAATAATGATGGGTCTGAGACATGGACCTGGGATCATGGATATGGAAGAGTCGAATATGGGATTCAATTGAACTTTACTTTTCCACCGATTGACAGAACGGGGTTATCGAATGGGATGTTCTTATATACAGATTTCACATCTCTCCGCACTTTTTATTCTTATAGAAATATGCAAATCGATAGCGAATATGTGTCGGCGACCAACGCTTCATGTCTTACCTTTTATTATCTAGCAATGGATTCGACTTCGAATTCAACTACTTTTGTTGTCAAGGCATTGGATATCAGAGGTATTTATTCTTATTTTTAAAGGTGTTCTTATTTATACTTTAAAATAAACTGAAGGCAACGGCAAAAATGTGTGGACTTATAGTAGAGCTAACGACCAGAACACTAATAATCAACGAAAACATTGGATAGAAGTTGATATCGATATACAAATGACAACAGAATTCAAAATATCATTTGAAGTAACAACTAATGTGTCGAACACTTACATCGCTTTGGACGACATATCCTATACATCTGGTAAATGCTCATCAGTTCTATTATCGACAACAATCGTTCCGTCACAAAGAACATCCAGTGCTGTGCCAACTGGTACACCACCAAAACCAATCCGGAATCCATGTCCACCAGAAACTCCATATGATTGCAAAAATTCAGACGATCCTAAGATAAGAGTTTGTATTTCAAAGGAAAAAGTTTGTGATTTTACAGTGGAGTGTCCTAACAATAATGACGAAAGGGATTGTGGTTCTTGCACTTTCGATAAACAAGATCTGTGCGGATGGCATAACGTCGGTGATAGTGGCCAAAAGTGGTCACTGAAGAGCGCCAAACAATTTACAGATCATCCAATTATACCTAATTATGACAGTTCTGGCAACAAAACCGGTTCATTCATTATTGTTGACACTTCTAGGGGTAAATTATTTGCTTATCTCTTTCACAACTATGTTGTCAATCAATTATTCAATGGATTGTTTGCTATGGTTTTTAGGCGGCACTGATAACACCCCAGCAATTATATCAACCCCTTTTTTGGGGGCGACAGCAGCCAATTGTAAACTTACTTTCTATTACCATCACTCGTATCCTACTATGAGTCAGAACGAGACTCCTATTCTCACAATTAAAGTGAATTTCCCAAAAACTAATGTCCAAAAAATAATCCGAGAAATAAGGAAAAGAGTGAATTCTTGGACACAAGTGACGGTACACATAGGCTCAATGGCTCCAGGTTTTCAAATCTTGATCATAGCTAAGGGTCAAATATCTGATCGGACGCAACCATTTGCTGACATTGAGATCGATAATATTCAGTTCACTCAATGTGAAAGCATCGAGGTTAATTGGGATACAACTTTGAACTGCACTTTCGAATCAGGAACCTGTGGCTGGACTGATGTCGATGTACTCACTAATAGCAAATTAGACTGGGTAAGAATAAGCTATGCATACATTTCAAGAGATCAAACTGAAGACTCGAATATTTAATGACCTGGATATTGTTGAAATGGAGGACTTTTTCACTATAATTGAGTTTTTTCTAATACAAAATTATTTGTAAATCTTTCAGATAAGAGAGAAATCTTCTTCTGTAGACCCGGGTTATGACCACACATCTAGAATGAGACCACTTCCAGAAAAATATGGCACTTGGTTGCGAACCAGGAAAGAATTGGGAATGACTGGCAATAATACGGCAACACTTATGACGATTGGGAGCATTGAATCACCAAATAGTCATTGTCTCACATTTTGGTACCACATGTGGGGCAGTAACCTTGCTCAATTTTCACTCATCTTAAACCAGTATAAATCAGAATATGGAGGAACTATATTGTGGTTAAAGAAAGCGCCGCAAAGCAATAATTGGATCAAAGAGTCCGTTACTGTTCAGAGCAGTGCTCCATATTATCTCATGTTTAGAGCAGCACTTCAACCACCAAATGGCAGACACGAAGATTCTATTGGTTTGGATGACATCACATGGACTGATGGAAAGTGTCTCAACCAACCCGTTTGTGATTTCGAGGTTTTTTTTTCATTGGTAACTCTAAAAAGAAACTTATAATTGATTATTTCAGACGGATCTGTGTGCTTGGAATTCAACAGACAATATATGGGAGCGAACAGTACCCTCACATTCAACTGATAAATGGCTAAAACCGAGAGTAGATCACACTTTGGGAATAGAATCGGGAGCATATGTTCGACTCAATTCGAGGAATCAAAAAACTGGGTCATTACTCACCTATACATTCAATGACTCCACACCTTTGGGTGATTTAATGCCATTCACCCGAAATTCAATGTGTCTTAAATTTTGGTACTTCCGATCGACGTCTTCTCCTTATAACAACACACTGGATGTCGAAGTCTCAACAAATCACTCCCAGAAAGTAGAGGTTTATACAGTTTGGACAATCAATGAATTACCCGAATGGGGTATTTATAATGACCAGTGGATGTACGCCAGGGTTAATCTCACTCTAATCAACAAAGATATGATAAGATTTAAGGGACAACTGAGGGACAGTCAATCAGCGATAGCTATCGATGACATTTTTCTTCAGCCACATCCGTGTGAGCCAATAGGTTGGTGTGATTTTGAGTCAGACTTTTGTGGCTGGAACAATCTACAGACCAATCCAGTCACTGATTCCAAATCCAAAAATATTTTATGGCTCAGGAATTCCGGCTCAAGTACTTCAACATTGAACGGTCCAAAAGCAGATCACACGACCGGAACTATAGAGGGATGGTATGCATTCGTGCCATCGGATTCACAAGAAAGCGGAACAGCTATATTAATAAGTGAACCCTTGACTTATCAGATCATTTGTTTGCAATTCTATTATCAAATCACTTCCGACAGCAATATTGTTGCCCCAAAATTACAAGTGCTGTTCACTACACCGAATGGCATAACACAAGTTATGGCTAACATCACAACCAATATAAGAAACGAATGGATTGCTTTCAATATTACTCATCAGTTCCAAAATATAGTCAAATATAGACTAATGCTTAAGACATTAGAGGGGAATATAACTCAGAGTGATGTAGCTATAGATGACATACATGTCTGGTCGGATACCTGTTCCGACGTTGCTATGAATTCCGGGTTGGTTTCGACGAAATCACCCGTCCTATCCACACCAATACCGGAGATTGAAAAAGCGTTTGATTGTGATTTCGAGAGCATAGGATGTGATTGGAATACTAGTCTATCTAATGTTTGGACAGTCACTCATTGGACAGAAGGTCTGTTGATTCAAAAAATAAAAGTATTCCAGTTTTTAGATTATTCCAATAGTAAGAAAAGAGAATATATTCTGTATAACAAATAGCTTCTGATTACAAACTGAAATTCGATTCTTTGAGCAAAAAAAACTTATCTTTCTCATTCAATTTTCATATAATTAGGAGTGAGTAAGATTGGCCCACGAGTGGATCACACGCTTCGAACATCCGAAGGACATTATCTATTATTTGATACAAGCAAACAATCTTTTGGACAGTCGACAATTCCCTACGAGATGATAGTATCAAATATAATGCCTTTCACTGAAAGTCCGAATTGTCTTTCGTTTTGGTATTACTCCGACAGTGAATCGTATTTCAATATATCAGTTGCTTACTCACTTCAATTGCCGGCAAATACGGTACCAAATCCTTTAGAAAACATTTTATTTACCACTCCGACAGTGATTTCCAACTTATGGAAACAAATAAGAGTTCAGTTACCTGTTATGGCAAACATATCCATTGCCATCGCTGTGGTGTCAAATGATAAAATAATCGGTGCACTTGCTTTGGATGATATATTATTGAATCCAGGAAAATGTCAATTAACGGGTCAAATGTGTGATTTTTCGTACAACTATTGTGGGTTTAAAGTCAATAGAGTTTCGCCAACTTTTGGAACTAAAATTGGATTTATGGCTAACGAAGCAATACTTAAGAACTATAAGTAAATCATTTGATTCTGAGTTTTGTCGACAGTATTTCTAACAATAAATTTGTTTTTTCTCGATAAAAAAGATTGAATGGCCCGGAATGGGATCACACCACACAGAGTAAAGGCAATTACTTCTTATTTGCAAATCAGGCAGAAGATCCCAGTACTTATTATAGGACAGAATTGGTTATTCCCGATCTTCCTCCCACTCAATATCAAAGCAGATGTCTTAAGTTTTGGTATCAGATAACTGGTCAGAATTCAAATTTACAAGTCTTTGTGGTTCCAACCAATCAATTTAATTACTATATTCCAACATGGACTTTTAATTCTGTATCACATACCCACTGGACAATGGGAGAGCTCACAGTCAGAGCTAAATACGTTCATAAAATCGTGTTTTCTTTGTCAAAATCAAAAGACATGAATTATATAGCATTAGATGACATATCCATTAGTGATGGCGTCTGTGAACCACCAGTCAGTTGTAATTTTGATGTTGATTGGTGCGATTGGTATTTCTTGGATGGTTTCAATGATACCAATTGGAAATGGGGAAGATTCGCAGGTTAGCTTTGTTAGCATTCGTTAAGCTTGCAAATGTAAATAAATTCTCATTTTATTAAATCGGTTGACATAGCAAGGTAATTCAACAGACTTTGTTGATTGCTTAGTTTTAATTTTTTATAATTTGAACTTGTTTACACCTTTAATGTCAGATAAACTCTCATTTTAAGAGGCACTGCATTAGATCTTTTCAAAAGCTAGCAAATTTTTGATCAAGTTTTTAATATGAAAAAATGATCATGTTACAGGTACTCTTCCTGATCTCAATTGGCCTGGTCCTTTGAATGATCATACTCTAAATAAGCAAGGTGGATTTCTCTACCTGACTGCATATCGCGATACTTCAACAACGAAAAAGTTACGAAAAGCATACATCGAGTCAATGCCGGTGTCGACCAATCAATCAAATTGTTTCTCATTTTACGCACAAATTATTGGAAGCGATGCTTCTCTTCAAGTATTTGGCGTTCAATTCTCGCGAATCAATGGCTCGAATCGCACACAAATGTTGCAAACAATTAAAACCCCAACACAAAAGTGGACTCAATTCTATGTGAAGTTAGACTCCACCCTTTCATCCCAGGATGTAGAAGTGGCATTCAGGTTTAAAGGATCTTTTAGTGAATCCGACAGTTTTATAGCATTGGATGACATTAGTCTGAGCTCTAATACCCAGTGTGATGGCTCTTCCGAAGAAGCATTTTATTGTTCGAACGGCTTAATAATTGATTCAATTCGAGTCTGTAATTTTGTAAACGACTGCTCGCAAGGAGAAGATGAGATTGACTGCGGGACCTGTGATTTTGAAAATGGTACTTGTCTATTTATTTAAATATTTAAATTCTAATGAGAGAGAAAATTTGAGCTAGTCACAATTAGTCACAACTATTTCTTAAAATTACAAACATTTTGAAAAGTTTTGATTTCATATAATTGAGAGACAAATCGTTTATAAAATCAGACACAAAATTCATACTCGAGTTTAAAATAATTAGCCATAAATTAATGTATTGATTGTTAGGGATGTGCGGGTGGACTAACACTTGGAAAGTCAATAATCAATTGTGGATTAGAAAGAGTTCTGATAACAGAATGCCTCCAATTGGACCTTTAGTTGACGGACAGAACAAAGCTAACGGCTATTATATGATTATACAGAAGGATAACATCGGTTACGATAGAACGGCTCAATTGGAGAGTAGTATTGATCACATCCATAGGTTTAAACGATCGCACACCACATGTCGTATGTCTTTCAGTCACTATATCAATGGCAAAGACGCAACACTTAGGGTTGTTGTCAAAGAAGGGCCCTCTTCTTTCAATTATATCTGGAGGACTATCGGCAGCTCACAAATTGGAAGTCAGTTTTGGCAGAAGACTATTGCTGTCGATATCGGCGAACATCGATCGCCATTTAGTGTCGAATTTGAAGGCGATATTCAATCAAAAACACAAGTGGTAGCCATCGATGACATAACCTTTCAATCTTGTGGTCCCGTCAACAGTACTATAGGTGTCTGTCCTGATGGACAATTGAAATGCCCAGGGGACAACGTTTGTATCAATCAGTCAGTTCTCATTTTAAATATCCCAATACTAAATTGAATTCTTAAGTCTAATTTATGCATCTATACAATGTGCATGATCGTTTACATTACTCTAATACTCAATTCATTTGAAGTAATTTTCATTTCATTTTTCACATTTTGTATCAGATTTTCATTGTGTGACGGAATCAATGACTGCGGAAGTCTTTGGGACGAGTCATACACCCAATGCTCAGAACTGCTGCTTCCGAAGTGTACCTTCGAATCAAATACAAGATGTCCTGAAATTTTCACAATAGAATCGGATAAAGGGTCGAACTCTCAGTGGTTTTTAGTAAACACCGCTCTATTTGATAATTTGGGCCGAAAAACAGGACCGGCTAATGACCATACTTTCAGACTAATGGGTAAAGGAATATATTTAGCACTCAATGGTTCTGTCCAAGATCAGAATACCACATCCCGGTTGATTACTTTTTGGATGCATAGCTCAGGGCAAAAATGTGCGATTCGTTTATTTTATTACATGTATGGGTCAGACACTCAAATGGGTTCACTTCGAATATATGGACGAACCAAAAGTCAAACCATAATGAATGCTCAGCCAATCTTCCAAAAGGGAAATTTAGGCCAACAATGGTTCAGGGCAATATTAGCCATCAATAGTTCAACGCCCTTTCAATTCGTCATTGAAGGACAAGTGGGTGCCGGCAATGAAGCCGATATCGCTATCGATGACATAAGTTTTAGCAGTGAATGTATTAGAGTTCAGTCTATAAGCTCCACCACAATTAATTTTCCGACATCAAAGGGACAAACCCCAAGTTCGACCCATTTGATAACATTAATCAGCCAGACATCACAAAAAGGAACGACAGTCACCCAATCAAGTATTACAGCAATACATACAAGTATTAATCCAATCAGCAACAAAATAACTGAACATTCGACTAATGCACCTTCAACATCCATGCCCTCAACATCCATGCCCTCAACATCCATGCCCTCAACATCCATGCCCTCAACATCCATGCCCTCAACATTTCAATCATCAGTGCCCTCATCCGTATCCTTAATCTCTACCAAATCCATTAAAACGACACAAACCCCCAAAAAGATATCATTGGAATCGACTACAATTGCAAACACAGTTGGAAATAGAGAAAGAGCTGACACTAAAAAAGGAATGGGACGTAAGTAATATGGTTTTGATATTTGATTGCAATTGATTTTATTTTTCTTATACAAAGCCTATGGAATGACTGCCAGTATTTCGGCACCGATTTTGGTCTTAATTGCAGTGATAATCGGTTTTATATTCTATAGAAGATATCAAAGGAACAAATCCGAGGACACAATTCCATTGAATCCAACGGTAATTCATTTGACGGAAAGAAATAATTAATCGAAATATAGGTTCACTTTATCAAAATTCTAACAATTTAAATGAAAATGTTTTCTATTTTATTATGACCAAGCTTATTCTAAATGTTATCGAGTATAAGATCTGATAAAAACTGAAAGCATAGTTCGATTGGAGAGATGTCCATAATTTATACTAAACTGTCCGCTCGTATAACAGTTATCGTAGGAATCAAATCAATACTTTTATTTAAATTTTAACTGTAAATGAATTCTATGAATCACCTATTGTTCAACTACTGGATGGCCTCCTTTGAGACTAATTTCCCTTCTTTTGTCTGCTGTAATCTCCAAAAGCGGCTAAAAGTGGATTTGTTTGGTATCTTTGAGCCATTTCCCATTCCTGTGCGTTTTCTGACATATCGATGCCAAGATTTCGCTCCTCTTCCCTGAGGGGCCATCGCTGGCGTCTCCTAGCTATTCTTTGTTGTCGAGGCAATGGTTGATAAGATCGAGCTTCATTGACATACTTACTGGCGACCCTCTGTCCCGCTCCCGGCCGTTCTGGATCGAATGGTGGCCTTCTTGACTGCGCCGAACTGCTTCGGTTCCTCGGAGTTGAGACTGATGAAGGTCCGGCTTCCATTTCCGACAGATCTGGTGCACTTCTTGACCAGGAGCGCTCTCTGCCTCCAGAGGCACCCATTGATTGGTTTGAGTCTACCACTATAGGAATGGTTGGCTTCGAGATTGTTTGTCTTGTTTTCCAAGAGAATAATGAGGATTTTGATTCGGGGACTGATTTCGATGCTCTCAATGGCCTATCAGTAGTTTTGTCACCAAAATAATCCATAACAGGATTGAAAGGCATTACCTTTTTAGACTCCTGTTTCCAATCATCAAAATATTGTTGAGACGGCTGAGGACCGAATTCGTGTTGTCGAGGAAGACGTTGTGGTGGTCGTGGATGATATTTCTTATCCATATGTCTTTGTTTCCAGACCTCAAGACTGGCCAATTTCGTATACTTTGAGTCCTGTTCTCTTGCTCTGTCAGATTTAAACCTGAGATCCCTGTAGTTTTGTGCCAAAGCTTGAGGTACTTCAGATCTGAATCGGTCGACATCGAGATCAGTACCCATTCTCATCTGTTGATTATAAGGCTGTCTCTTAAGACCGGTATCATATCTCCTCATTTGATCAATACGTCTGTCAATACCTCTACTTTGAGGCTGAGGTAAATCGCGAAACTGGTTTTGTGCGGCTCTATGTCTCGCAGCCAATAACCCCTGAGTTTTTGAACTCATTTGAGAGTATCCTCGATGCATATCCCCAACGTTCGGACTTCGGGGATAATTACCGCCAGTAATCCTTCCACTGATAGCTGATGGAGGAAGAGATGTTCCCCTCTTGACTGGAGAGGCTGATCCAATTCTTGATCTTTGCTGTTCCAAGCTTTGTTGAGCCCGGGGCTCATCATGAAGTTCACTCTCAATTTGTCGGAGTCTTTGAGCCATTTGTTTGGACTCCGGGTTGTCTTCATTTTCCAGTTTTCTTATTTCAATCTGGAGCTCAACCAATGGTCTGTTTCTCCAGTATTCGAATTGACTGGAATTCTTTTCAAAATCATCCCGAACCCATTGAGCGCCTGACCTATAATCCTGACGCTTTTCATTTGGATCTCTTCCCTCATCGAATGGTAGTGACATTGGTATTGATCTTTCAATTTAGTCTTTGATCGCAACTTAGAAATCAATTTAAATTTTATTCTTTCAATAATTCAAAAACAATTAAACCATTTTATAAATAATAAAATTTCAAAAATTTATAAACAATTGAATTGAATTTTAAAAAATATTTAAAGGAATTAAATAGAAATTATTGTTTATTATCGTTAAGTAATATATAATATTTCAAAACTTTTGGAACATTTAATTCATTGAAAACCATTTCGATGTCGTTTTGATTACAAGAATTTCTGAATGCGATTCTCGCCAAACATTTAAGGGATTTTGGTTTCAGTCTGTCGTTAATCCAATCGGTGAAGGACTCAAATGCTTCAAAATCGAGGTCTCGGTTGTAATGTTCGGGCGGAAGACGTATTCTTCCATTAAGGCAAAAGTCACTCCAGTTTAAGGGCTGAATTTGATCGATAAGTGTCTCATTGAATGCAAATCCGGCCAAATATAAGAGTTGAAGACCAGAGACAGTGACGCGGGTGAAACAAAAGTCATTTAAATCTATTGATTCGATTATATTCGGTTTGAAATTCAATAATAACCGCAATAAAGGAGAAAACCCTTTTTGGAGAGCAGACACACAAACACTGGGATGAAGTACTGCTTCTCTTAAAAGAAGAGCCGTCACAGTCTCTATATTATTCACATCGACAGCAGCGGCCAAAGGGGTCGATCCCATTGAATCCCTGGCATTGATAACAGATCCGTAATCTATTAAAGCTTTTACCATATTTTTGGTCCCATTTATGGCCGCAAAATGTAATGGAGTTTGTCTTAAAGGACAGGATATCAGTTGTGCTTTGAATTCAATTAGTAGTTCCACACATTTTTCGCTACCATTAATGGCCGCCAAATGAAGTGCTGTGAATCCATTGGCATCTCTTTTGTTGATTCTGTGCCCACTTATCAGTAATTGTCTCATTCGGTTGCAATCGTTTGCATCGATGGCAGCGAATAACAACGGATCTGATTTCCGTTTCTTTGGATTGTCTCCAAAGTAAGTCATCTGCCAATTGTTATGATTGTTATGTCGATGACAATCACTATTCGATGTCTTCAGTGATTTATTTCCCATAATTTCAATATAACTTAAATCATCACTTGTTTTGGATAACGATTTATGCAAAGAATCATTTGTTTTAACCAAATATCAAATAAATTAAATCATAAAACGATAAAAACTAATAATTTGATTAAATTTATTATTTTTTATTTCAAATCAAAGTTAAAGTGCAATAAAAATGTGAACAAACATTGAATCATATGATTGATAACATTTGACAACAATATTGTATTACCTAAACAGTGATGCAATCAATGGATTTCATAATAAAATGCTAAGAGTTTTGACCGAAAGACTGTTCACAACAAATAACTTCACATAAACTCTAATTTCGTTTTGTAGTAC
>JAQFXL010001375.1:0-12352 GCA_034693445.1 Edwardzetes edwardsi | reverse complement strand
CTTCTAATAAGTAGGTCAACAATTTCTTCTAATAAGTAGGTCAACAATTTCTTCTAATAAGTAGGTCAACTAAAACCTGTTTCTAGCCTTAAAATAGCCTGAGGGGATAGCCTGGGGGCTATTGTTTGTGATATAGCCTGGGGTGTTGGGGGTTATACGCTCAGGATACCTACTGTCAATAATAGGGTTTGAAGGTTTTCCACTGAATTGCACAGTAGCTAAGGGTTGAGTTGTTATTCAGTAATGAGTTTGAATTAACACATAATTCATTAAATTTTCACTCTTTTAGAGAAATGTTTGGTTCAGTCCTTTGTCTGAAAAGTAATTTTGTTTTAAATATCGATCGAAACGAATAAAAACTAAAAGAAATGAATTTGAATATTATTAAAAACATTTGAGTGCAGCGAAAAAACCCAGCAAACGATTGTTTTATGTTAATTTTAACCAAGATAATTGACTTTGAAATGTGTGTCGCTTTGTCTGTAAGTAATATTGTTTTTAAGGACAAAAACGAGTCATTTGTTTCACTTTAGAGTTGGTATTGTTTTCAATGTTTTTTTTCAGTAACTTTCGTTGAGTTTAATGAAAAGTTTTTGGTTTTCAAATGTGTTTTATGTGAATATTGATTGAAATTCTGGGTGTTTTTGAAAATTTGCATTTTCGTCAACTAAGCTATTGATTTAAGTCAATGGACAGACAGACAGTATTCATGTGACTTAAGACGCGAAAGTGTTTTGTCAGTGAATATTAAGTCTAAAATTATGAGTGTTTTTGAATGTCTTCAAAATTATTGAATTTTTTTTGAGATACTCATAACTGAAACTGAAAGCCATTTACGGAAAGTAAGAGATTTTAACGACAATTTGGGACTTGAGTTGAGTTGCTTCGAAAGGAAAGCTCTCTTCAGTGATAAGTATCAACGGATCAGTTTCTTCATCGATTAATTGGTGCTCAGGTGAGTCCGTTGTGGATCGATTGGGAAAATGGATAGCCGGTAAGTCAACAGAATATTTTTACGCGCATTTGCTAGATCAATGACATTATCTATAATTTTGTGAATTGATATGTTCAAGAAGTACGTATGATTTCTAGATCAATTAATATACTTATTCATCCATGATAATTTGATTGATGCGTACATTCAACTCAACATTTCAATCAATAGACTGTGTATTTTGAGAAAGTCTATATTAGATCTTGCTCATGTAAATGTTTATTATGATAGGCGCTGAGGCGCTAATCTATGATTCTGTGCAAAGAGATGCCTATTTGTCTTCTTTATGAATTTGACGTAATATTTAATTAAACTTAGATATGAATTAATTAGTAGCTTAATCCAGAGCCGTATTAAAGTGATGTCTGTCCCCTGAAAAATGTCGTTGTCTTCACTCCAGACTAAACTATTGATTAATTAATTATGAAATCCATGAAAAAAGTAATGATTTTTTTGCTCACTCGCTATGAAATTATTGCAAAACTCACGGTTTGAATGATAAAAATTGTCGATTAATTCAATGAGAAATTACTGGTTTTGTGTCTTTTCAAAAGGATCTAAAGGAAAGCCTACTCTGGTTTTTCAACAAATTGGAAAATTATATCATTTCTTAGAAATTTATTATTGCATTGAATTGTCATTTGTGTTAAGACATTAAGAAATCGATAGTAAGAAATACAAACCGATATTATTTTCATGCGATTCAGGTCTCCGTGTAATTCAATGCTTAGTTTTTTTTTGTATTTTATCTGTTTTTTATGAAAAATCCAATTTTTGAGCGAAATTTCTAATCTATTTTTGTGCCGAAAAATAAGTGTTTTTGAAATGTTTTCGCGGATATAATCGTCCGATAATTTCAAAGAACAGAATATAATTAATTGTTTTGATTCAATGAACAAAACAAATGACGAGATATAATATATAGTCATCAGAATATTCTTTTGTTTATTTAAATATTCGACTCATCAATCATAGGCCCAGCACTGGGATAGACAAGGGGTTAACAATGTTTAAGGCTGCCTTTTCAATGTAAATTAGAATTCACCACCCTAATTCAAAATTCTAACTTGAATAACAAGAAACCAGCTAAAATATGCCTATTAAAGGACTGTAACATGCTAACTTTAAGAATATGAAAACCTGGCTACTCCTATGCATATTATTATTAATGAACAACACATTTGCTGAGATCACCATAGTTAATTAATTAATTTTGCCCTTTCTTCCTTGGCCTTTCATAATTGACTTTTTCGTTAGCTCACATTATTTAACAGATATTAATAACCATGGTTATTCCTTTGACTAACTTCTTTCTGGTGATCTAATAACCAAATTCTCGATAATTTATTCCGAAGTTTAAAACAAAAATAATAACAAAACGGTTGAGAAAACAGCATACAAAAGGAATAGTAGGAACTGGGTAATAAATTAGAATTGTCTAAATAGCTTACTTAGAATTCTGTAAACATTATTCGAACGTTAAAATCAGAGAAATTTATTCTTGTTTTTCGACTTAATATTCTCTTTAAGTCTACTCCAAATCGGAAGCAGTTTTAATGCCTGGAGTTATGAATAGCTTAAAACAATTTATTCCTGAATAAAAATATTTGAATTTCACGTTTAAATTGCAGTATTAGTTGAATGTAAACCTTAATATTCTTGAAAGTTTTGCTCGGATACAGTCGAACCTTCAATTTGTTGACACTTATGTTGATTAGAAAGTTAAAGTCTATTTGGATTCAAAAATTTGAGTTTCACTCCAATTCTAAACCAAATCAAAGCTATTTTAAACATTTCAATATGATCTTGGTCGATATTGCATAATATTTTATTTGTGCTCGAGTTTAATGAGTCAATGATTGAAATTCCTGAAATTGATTTTGAATTATTTGATAGTACATTTGAAAATTGAAAATTCTGATAAATCTACAGATATATAGTTACCAAAATCAAATGCGCAATAAATCATGCATTGAATTTGATCTTGATGTTTTATCCTTTTAAATGATCAGAACATATGAAAGATTGAAAATATGAAATTCCAGTGAAATTGATTAAAATATAAATTTCATCAAAACTCTCTTCAAACGATAATAACTAGCATTTAATGAAATAAACCCTATATTGAAAAATGAATCTAGTTAAATATTTTTCATCTTTAATAATGACTTTTTCGATAAGAGAATCTTATTTATCCTTTTTTTGAAAACTTATTTTTCATTTGAGAAATGCATTTCTGAAAACTTGAATCGATGTTTAAATCCTTTGACGAATAAATTATTCTTGGAATGAAAGTAAAAAGGGGTAACCCAGGTTATATTTCAAGATACATCATTTTTCTACTGAAACAAATTTCATAATCTATGGTTATTTTTCCCATTAACCCAAGGTTCAAGTTCAGTTATTTACATACCCTGTCACATAATTCTTCTAAGTGTGTTAAAATTTGAGTTAAAGATGTCCTGGATATTCCCATTATGAGAACATTTGTCATTACAATCTTTGATGGAAACACATTAAATCAGAATAAAGATTATCTAGCAAATGAATTATTCTCTTTCTTTTCAATGCGATGAATTTACAATTGATCACGGGAATTGATGAAATCCAATATATTCACCTCAAGGGAAAAATTCTTAACTTTATTCCATTCGATAAAAGCAAGATTCAATTCATTTGATTAATCGGTAGATGAAATCCAATGCAGAAAAGTCTAACATTTGTAACATTTTATTGAATTTGTTTTCATTTCTACGATTTCGATAACAATTCAAATAAGCTCTAAGAGTATTGACTTTGATTTTCCGTTGCATTTCATGCGATGTGCAAGCTATCTAATTGAGAAATCAGCTAGGGAATTGGGCTTTAATTTTATTTTTCCAAGAAAAATATCAAAGTCGACAACTGATAGCTTTTCTTATTGTTTTTTAGGAGAAAATTGCCTAGTTTAACGCTATGTCCCTATTGGCTCGAGCTGATAATTGACCCTGCGCGCACCATGCTAATATGCTAGTAAAGGCTTTTATATTGATTTATTTGTTTCAATTTCTTTTATACCATTTCTTATGACAACATGAATGTCGTTGTGTTACAAATGTTGTAGTTCTCATGGATAAGTCAAAATAAATTCAATTTGAATATAGATTATGCTTGCTACATATTTGATGACACTACCAAGCTTATCTTGACTTATTTAAGGTTCTTTTTCATCAATCAACTTGTGGATTTGAACAACCTTGATGGTTTAATTTCGTGTTTAAATACATGTAACTCAACAAACATAATTTGCTACCTTGCTCATTATTCACCTAAAGAATATCTGACATCAATATCCATGACTACAATAATCTATATTCATATCTTGCAATCGAATTATTGGATATTTTTAGAAAATATATTAAAAAATAATATAACAGAGGATTAAATAATTTTATTAACAAAATATGAACTCAAATATAAAATTAAATTAATTTTTCATTCATTTATTCCGAAAACCTTTTCCTTTGAATTTCATTAATGTTCTGATATTTTCATCAATTTTATCTCAAAGAAACGTTTTTTCGCCCAATTTTTCATTCGAAAGGAATTCAATACATTTTAAAAATGGTTCTGAAAACTCAATTTCAATGACTTCTTATTGTTAACGCAGGGATGAGCAAGGGATCTATTAAAGGGTTTCTACCAGTCTACCCAGAATCATTTAACCCATCTTTCTGGCGCTCCCTCTTTCCCTTAAACTTTTAAAAACCACCTCCAAATTCTATCTAAAGTTAAAAGAGCTTGCTGACCCCTTTTTAACAAAAAAAGAGCTTGTTGACAGTGTTGTGCTGGTGGTTTTTAAGGACATCACTGCTCAACCCTGGTTTGTTTTAACGGCAATTTCAAGAATTTAATTACGAAAAGGTTGAGACAAATCGCTATATAATTGTTTATATAACAAAATACTAATGAATGGAATCCTCTTTTCACTCGAATGAGTCTCTTATAAGAAAATAATAATAAAAGGCTTAAAGAAATTGAATGAAAATCTGAACAAATCTGAAATTTTATTGTTTACTCCAATATCGAGATCATTGATCAAAACCTATCATAAAATGTAAATAGGTGATATTAAATTTCAAATTATCTCATGATATGAGTTTCAAATATTAGTTTTCCAATTGAACTGAGTATTGAATAAAAGGAATTTTGTCATCCGACTCGAATATCAAGGGATATTCCGATATTTCTTCCTAATGATGAGCAAGGTGGCTCTTATTTTGATAAACTTCAAGTTGAAGTAGTTATGCTCTTTATTATTTATATAATTTATATAGATTCAATGTTGTACAGCAAAATAAGTAGGGCTTCATCAAGATTCCTTTTGAAAGTGAATCAATTGATAAGTCAACAAGGATATAGAGCATCAATGAATTCTTACAAGAATAATTACGTATTAATTGAATGAAAATAAGAAAAGTAATTCATTAATGTGTAACTTGCAACCAAATCTCGCTTGATTATTATTTCACTAATCAAGAAGAAAGAAATCTTGATGAAGTCCTACTTATTTAGCTGTATAATATTTAATCTATATAAATTATATAAATAATAAAGAGCATAACTACTTCAACTTGAAGTTTATCAAAATAAGAGCCACCTTGCTCATCATTAGGAAGAAATATCGGAATATTCGTGAAATCTTGATGAAGTCCTACTTATTTAGCTGTATAATATTTAATCTATATAAATTATATAAATGAATAGGAACATAAGTACTTTAACCTGAAGTTTATCGAAATTAGAGCCACCTTGCTCATCACTAGAAAGAAATATCGGAATATTCGTGACTTTTTTTTCCCTTTCAGTGGCTTTAATCTCGAATCGGATGACGAAAATCCTTTTATTCAATACTCAGTTCAATTGGAAAATCAAAGTAATCGTATATTTTGATTGAATTGTCGGCCTTTTGTCTCTTCATGAATATTATAGGAATAAAGAACTTTCGCCTTTGTATAAGTGGACTGATAAGAGCATTTGGAACCGGATAAATACGGATGATATTAATGCTCGGATGATGATAATACAAGAATAACGAGCTAGAATTGCCAAACAATCCCAAATTCTCTTATGTGCAAGTTTATTCAAAATTTGTTTGAGTAGGACTTTAATGCAATCTTTATTCAAATATAAAAAAGAAATAAAATTTGGATTTCCATGAAATGAATTTTACAATTAATTTTCAGTTGAATTAATATTTTTGTTGAAAAAGGATTACATGTTTTGATGGATTACATGGATTTCAGTAATAAGCTGTTCATGCAATTTTTAAAATTTTATCAATATATAAATTTACAGTCGTTAAAGAATGCTTTCGGGCACATCAATACGATTCCAACAATACTTCAGCCGTTTGGGTGATAGCTTCAGGCAATGATTGCTTGCGTATGTAATGTAAACAAAAGAAGCATTTGATTTGTACGAAAGCTGACAAATAATCACCTGCCTCAAGTTATGACCTAAACTGTTGAAGTATCGTTGAAATCGCACTAATTTGGCTGAAGCTATTCTGGAAAGTGTCCAAAAGCATTCTTTAATGACTGTATGTAATTAATTGAATTTTTAGCCTTGGTGATTACTCGAGAAATCAGAAGCAGTAACGTGATTATTGATCCGGGTTATATGCGTCAGAGCATCATCTGTTCATCTCTGAGTCAATACGAATATAATTAACAAATGTTTTGTTTTTATACCTGATTTTCGTTCGCTTTTTTGCGTTTCTTTTTCTCTTATTTGTTTGTTTGCCTCACATTTGCGCTTAAATGCAATCGCAGGCAATCTCTGTATTGTGAGTTCTAGGACCATTCAATCAGTACGTAATGGGATACTTTTTGAACCTCAAATCAACTGTCACAATTACCTGGATACCAATTTTGTTATTATCTATTAAAGCCTTTCTTGAAAAACCATACATGATTTGTGCCAGTTTGATATGAATCTTAGTGCAAATGCTCTTGTTTCAAATATTATTTCTTGAGCTTACGTACTGACTGATTGGTGTCAATAGTAACACAAGATATGGAGTTAACGATCAAATGGTTTGATTGAATTAATCTCTTATTCTATCGGAAAAATCAAATTATTCGAAGATTTCCAACAAAAACATCAAAAACTGTTAGAAAAACACAGATTTTGTTTCTGTAGTCGATTTGTATTCCAAGTGGTCTTTCATTTACTACCAGAGCCTCTGAACTGCAAACTCGCTGCCAAACCATGAGTTAAGTGCACAGGTATTAAAAATTCAGAAGAATATACACTCTTTCAATATTGAAGGATGAGATTAAGGGATACTATCACTTGTTCGAAACTCACTTGCTCGAAATTCACTTGCTCGAAATTCACTTGTCCGAAATTAACTTGCCCGAAAAATATAAACATGCTCATTTAAGACCATAACTTCTAACAAATTTTCATGGTAATAACGAAGAATACATTAATCTTACTGATTACTGATAAACTTGGTGATAAATTCAATATTTGATGCCAGACATTTGATGATGGTCACATTGCAGAATATTCACCACTATCATATAAACATTTTAAATTCTAGTCTTAAATCAGCACGTTCATTTTTTTCTTGCAAGTGATTGCGACCGGAGAATAAGGGCAGAGGTTTTTTATTAATTATTAATTCATTGCCTTTCCTATCGGTTCCCTTCTATTGTGAAGAGTTCTGTTGAATAAAATAAGAGGATATAAATGTTGTCTTCAGTTCATTGTTTAAATTGTTAGCTCTTACCAAATAAAATGAGAAATTTTCATTTTTCCTCCGATCAGAATTTCTAATCCAATTAACGGTGAATTTTCAGCTAGGTTATTAGTGTTGATGCTGTGCCGCTTTTGTTAAGACCTTCCTATAGGCCTTCGCCAATATGTTTGAAAATCTAATAATCTTTTCAATTTAGTGAAAGTAATTTCGTTTTCAATGTTGACTTTTGTTAGTCAATATGGGTATTAGCTTGCTAACTTATTTACCATGCTCATTAAATTGTAATATTGAAAAATGATTAATTATTTTCCATCAATGACGACCAAAAAACATCTAGATAGTCAAAGGCTTGTCAAAGTTTCAGGTTTAGTTATTGAGTTACCTTCCTCATCATAGAATAACTGAATACCCTGGTTATGCTCAAGAAAATCCACTTTATAATCTATGATAATTACTTTTTTCTCTACAGAAAATTGAATTGAGCTTGTCATGTTTGACTTGATGTTAATTTTCATGAAAGCTTTATTTTTCTACATAACACTGAATTATTCTGTGCTTATTCTGTGCTATAGTTCAATGTAGTGTTCAGTCTATTCATCTGATTAGAGAAACAATCCTTAAAAGACATATCCATTTATATTCTGTTGAAATGTGAGCTTCAAATCGTTGCTCGAATCAAATGATAGACTTATTATATAATAAATCATTTGTCAAAATCTAAAGGATGGTTATGTGACAATCCCTATAACTGTCCTCGACTATTACGTCACAAATATGTCAATATGAGAGCACAGGACTAACATATAGTTGACTTTTGCTTTTATTCTTCGACAAAATAATTACCATTTTTAGTGCATTTGTTGACAACTGATGTTTCAAACAATGCTTTAATTAATTTTGATTTATCTCCAAATCGATTCAATGTCCGACCAATAAGTACGTCAACTTTTCTAGGAAAGGTATGCGTTGAATGTCAAGATGAGATTTCTTCACAAGAAGATTAAGTATTGATTTCCAAGATTCAATTTTATGCTTGATCGGATATAATTAGCTTAGATACAAATAGCTTATTGATACTCGAGGGCAGTTGAATATTGAATTGCATGTATCCCCACTTTCACAAAAGCCCCGCAAATTAGGACAAAATAATCCTGATATATATAAAAAAGATTTTTTTCCTAGAAAAATATAATTTGAGATAAACTGCCCAGGGGAAATTAGAATATTATTTCATACAATTGAATGATTGATACCTTTCCTGTCGTTCCTCTGAAAGCGTTCCATCTTTTTCTTCTTCCGATAACTTCAGGTTAGAGTGAAATTGTTGTCAACTTTTTTGAGTCTTCATTTTTTTGTCCTCTTTTTTCCTGAGGTGTGAGCGCTCTTTAAGAGCACAGACTATGAGAAATGCTTTATCTGTTCGTCGCATACATTGACTAAAAAAAGTGATTTCAACTTTTCCTGCAATTCTTAGGCAATGGTTTCAATCTTTCCTCTTAAGTGTATTTACTTTTTTTGTTTGGCGACATATATACACAAAATACTTAAAAATTCTATTCTAGTAAAAACTTTGTGTTTGGAATTTGATCTTTCATGAAATTTATTTAACATGTTCATTTTATTTTCATTACAGTTGTATCAATAGTGAGTTCTGAGAAAATGATACTTGTTTGTTGAACTGGATGCGTAATTTGCATATTTTAATTAGTTGCCCCGGGATACAAATGAAATTAATTTTCAAGTGGAGTATTTTGAATTGCAAACTATTTGCTTGCTTTTAATTGTTCCTGGCTAATTACAATTTTTTAGTAATTGAAATATAATTAGAGTGGTGTTGAGTATAACTTTGAAGGAGAAGTGCATGCATTTGAATGAATTTTATTCTGTTCAATACCTAGAACCAATGAATAATTCAATCTTGGAAGAACTATCAAGGTGTATTTGTATAATTTAATCCATGATTGTAAAGATTTTTGATTCTGATTGATGAGTAATTTTTAAATCATCAAAACCTAACATGATCAAGTTTGTTAATCTAGCAAAAAATCTCTTTGATTCGATTCTGTGCCGAAAGAGGTCTTTACTTCTTTCATGTCTATAGTTTTGTTAACAAAGAAATGAATTCTTTTACGAAAATAAATGCCCTTAATATTCGGTAAAATGTTAGAAATAATTTATTTAATTGATTAATAGCAAGTTCAATTAGGAATTAATCACTTCAGCTATTGAAGAATTTATGAGTTTAAATGTTATTTGCACTTATTTCAAATAAAATTTGTCAATTTATCACCTAGATACAAAATAAATGATGTAATAAAGTTGAGTAAAGCCTTTCGATTAATTAGCGAAATATTAATTATCTCTTAATTACGCTAAATGTCTAACTTGGTAATTGTTCCAAGGATAAATTAGATAAATTGATTAGTTCCTTTTATCGCTCAAGATGAATTACTCTATGACTTTAATTAACTAGCCAGATATTGATCTGGGTGATGATTGTATAAATCAATAAACAAGATAACAGTTGTGTTGACAGATCATGATTGATATTACCCATGAAGTAAATTGTGAATATTTCGCCAAATACTCCATTCAATGGTTAACTTTTATATATTTATCTTTCACTCGACTATCGCACAGAATATTCTCGCTTTTATTGCATATTAAACAGAATAACTCAGAATAATAATGAATTAATTTAGGCTATGATTCAATAGTATGAATAGCCTGAACTGATTTTCATACCAAGGATGTTGACATAAGAGGTGGGATCAGATTATATTTAGCTAGATCATCGAGACTTTATTCAAACAGAACACTATAAAATGATATTTGATTTTATTTTGCGTGCTGTTACCTTGTTTATTTTGTGAATTATCGATTGAATTCTTCCATTTTTTGAATGAAATATTTTACCTGACCTCAAATCCTGCCCATCCCTGGTATAAGAAATCAGGTCTAAAACAATAAGAAAATGTTGAGAATCTTAATGATGAGGAATGAGTGCTATGTTTGGTATTTGTTGTCATCACTTATTCCGATCTCTCCAATGGATAAACAATTGCTATAAATGTTGAGTAAATTCAATTAGATTTTGACGCCAACCATAAGCACCACTTCATTGTGGCTGCGATGCCGATACCAAATACATTGCTGGAACCAACGAAGAAATTCATAGATTCATTGAGATATTAAGTATAGCTCAGACCTAATGTGTGAGTCATTCGTATGAAGAAGTGGTCACTTAATGATAAAATACTTAACAACAAGTATATGGGGTTTCCTTCACTTAAGGATTGGTTAATGGGTTTTCTTTCTCAGCACTGAATAATATTTTTGTTTCTCCGGGCAGTTGGTGTACATTAACAGATGAAATTGGTGAATTTAGGAAATGATCAAGCAAATTATTGCCCATAAATATTATCTTTAAGTGAATGTTGAGTTTTATATGATATCTAATGCTTTTATTCTCAGGTTGTGTAAAGTTTGACCGAAAAATCGATTGAAGCAAAAAAAATGTGTTTAGATTATGTGAACTATGAAATGCTCTAATTAGTTAACATACAGAATCACCAAGGTGCCGATCGATTTTGAGCAGTCATTAAGCTAGACAAATTAAATCATATCAAGGTATAACACATTATAAAACAATATTTATGGCGTAGAAGTTGAAATAATCCTGGTTAGTACAAATTCAATCTAATTTTGAATTGTCATCTTGGTGATCTAAGAATGTATTATTTGAACTACGCTTGCTTTATTTAAGTACAGGCACTATGTCAACTCGGCTGTTATCAGGGGACACTAGACTCGACACTAGCTTGATGATACACGCATCAAAGCAGTTTATAAATTAAAACGATGAAGATCATTAGCCAGAATAAACAACTTGTGATAACATCGGAAGTTTTGCTCAATTTTTTTAATGTTAACTGAATTTATAATTTTGTTTATTTCTTTTCGGCGAAAATGTTGAGTAAATTCAATGTTAGACTAATTTTTTGCAAATGATTTAAATTAGGAGAAAATTCCACTGAAGAAAAACCAGTGTCTGGTACTGACTCATAGCACAGCACATCCGAACCATCCATTAATACTATTTGTTTTTCATTAAAAACGAGTCTCTGAGACAAAACACTACACAAAAAGCGAAAACTCGTCGCATAAGACTTAATGCAAACACAGAATAAAGAAGAAAAAGGCGTTCATTATATCAGATATTCTGTTCCATCCTTTAATATCACACTAAGTGATGCGCACGGGTTGGCAGAGACAGGACATTAAGATATGTTGTTTTGATTAACATAAGAATTCAGTTGGTTTTCTCTCTTTAGAAATGCAATGATTGATAATAATTTATTCTGTTTATTCTGTTCAAAGTCAGTCATTGACCACTGCATGAGAAAGCTATAGTAGAAGAGTATAAAAAGAGCACAGACTTTGTTGGCAATAATCGCTTGCGACGTATGGACTGGCAGTGAATCTGATTGAGAGCACCGGCCATAAGAGAATTGCAACTCAATATCCTGTGAACTACAAAACGACTTCTTATCTCGTTTTGGTCTCTCTCTCTCTCTCTCTCTCTCTCTCTCTCTCTCTCTCTCTCTCTC
>JAQFXL010001374.1:0-12355 GCA_034693445.1 Edwardzetes edwardsi | reverse complement strand
TTTATTGCTTTCAATGGCGATAATCAGAAATAAATACTTTATTACTAAAAATGTGAATATTTTGAACATTTTGAACAGTTTTGCAATAATTTCTTAAACCAAAGGAAAAAAGACAAAAATTGAATTTATCTTCGATTGTCTTCAAATTAATTGAATGATGGTTTGAAAAAATAACTAAATTTGAAGCAATTGTTATAATATTGAGTTCATTCATATCTGACGTAATTTTACAAATGTTTATAGATTTGAGTCATAAACAGAATATTCTATGAATTGAAGCTAATTTAAAATTTTAATATCTTTTTAAAGACACGCTATTCACAGAATGAGAGCTCAAGGAATATTTTTCACAACTAAGCCAATATGATCTAATACATCTCATCTGATATTATATTAAAAGTTGATTTATAAGAATTATTTTCTTGAAAACGAAAATTTTCAAAAACCTTTGTATGGATTAAATTTGAGTAAATAAATAGTCTGAATGATAAACAATAGAAATTAGATTTAATTTTCTAATTTCGAGAACAAATTTTTTGTTTAATAATAATAATAAACTTTATTTGGCATAAAAGCCTTGGCTACAGAACTAGTTATGATTAAATTTGGTTTAATAAATGTTGTTTAATCAAGGTCTTGAAACGTTATATACATATATATGTAACTAAGGAACTCTAGTATTTGTCAATTGGAACATGTTTACAATTCAAACAAAGTGAACTTGTGAAAATATTGTGGTATAATTGAATTGATTCGATAAAATAAAATCAATTCTTATAAATGTTTTTAGTATTGAATTTTTCTTTTGATTTTTTCTGCTTTCCGTTCAAAATATTTATCGAAAGGACAGCGAAATCCTCGAAAAGTCTACTATAGTTGTGATAAAGCCGTCAGACGTGACAATGAGCTGGACTTTCAATTCTGTGCGATTCCACTGAATTAAGGATAGAAATGAAATCCATTGAGTCGTCGCTAGGATTGAGTCCAAACCGGAAACCAAACCAAATTGAGTCGAATGCAATGAGAACACTATTAGATCTTAAATAGATTTACGGCTTTCCTCTCAGTCGCACAGAATTAGTGAACTGATAATTACAATTCTGCTGACAGAACCCACACATCTAAACAAGTAAAGTTTATATTGGATTGTCCTGAACTTCAATTTTCAAGAATTATTTCAAAATTGAACAGAACTTAATCCCATTTTCATTTTGCCTAGCTCATAAAATAAAGCCATTACCAAGCTCAATTGTGGACAAGAGTCAGTTTATTGACAGAAATGCTTAGTAATAAAACAATTTTTACCTTTCCTTGTGTTGAAAAGAGTAAAAACATTTTATAGTTTGCTATAAATTATTCATTGAATTCGTTGACTTAATATTGTGTTGAATTCAAAACGAGATAATAAACTTTTAAAACCATATTTTGAGGCTTTTATTTAACTAATGCTTTATTCAACGAAAGTATTTTTTCAAAATTATTATAACTTTTTCGATAGACTTTGAATTACAATGGATTTGATCCGAGGAGAAAAGCGATAAATTCATTAAAATTTAATAGTATTCCTGAGTCATCTGCAGAGGAAAGACTGAGAATCGTATCAAAATTGCATTTATGTTATGAAAGGGTTATAAATAAACAAATATTTCATTACATAAAAGATATTAATATTTAATTTAGACTAAAATCTAAACCGAAAGCTCATTAAAGTATATGAAAGTATCAAATATTGTTTAATAAATCAATTTTCTGGGAAACAGTTGCCCAACAGTTCTACTATTGTATTGCGATTAAGATATTTTTGGTACCAAAAACTGTATTTCATTGAATTTTCTATTGAAAAACTGTATTTTATTAAAAGAAGGCAAACATTAAGTGCTGTGCGAAAAGGCTTTTGGGTGTTGTTTGCGATCCATTTTTGAAAGCATTTATTCAATACTTATTTACTTTTTATGTGAAGAAAAATGTCATTCAATGACTTAATGCACATCTCTTTTGGTATTACGTCGAGAGTCAGTCAATACAACGATTTCTTAGAGAAGATAAGTGCCATTAAAACTCTGAAGATATCTTTTTAAGCATTTTTTGTCTGTTTTTTCGTTGCCTTCTTTTGCAACACATTTTGCGACACTTTCTTCGATCAAAAGGTTTTCTTTTTAGTGAAAAATTAGAGCTTTTTATGTAAAAATTTTATGAAAAAGTGTCTTAAATGCACATATTCTTCATTATTCTTAATTACTCGAGTAAAAAATCTATTCTTTTAATGCTGGATCATTGGAGTGTAATTTTAGAGTAAATTTCATAATGTTTATACCCAAAAGAATTAGTAATTCTGACATTTTCTGTGTTTTATGTTCACCCAGGGTCATCCGAAATTAAAATGCTTTTAGCTTATGTCATGGTTTCACTTAATTATTATGAATCTAATCTGATCATGGTTGTTCCAGTGGCAGCTTTGCATTCAAATATGAAATTGAAGCCTTGATTACTCAATTGATTTTTGCATTTTCACATTTTGAAAATTATTCTGAATTCTGAGTTAATCGGAGTTCATATGCATTAGTATTTGTTTTGTGTCACATCTGGTGCTCTGCCAGTCCTCTCCCAGTACTCTACTGTTGATATTCCTGATTGAAAGTCATCACAATTTTAATGCATAAATGCGTTTCGCCTCAAAACAAATTTGATCCTCAATTCTAAGCCCCTGTAAAGCAAAAAATCAATTCTGTATTCATTAAAGACTTTTTTGGTTCACATCTGGTATTGAACTTAAAGAGAAAGAAAAAACAAAATTTCAGTCCATTTATGAAAATGTATTTTATTTAAATTTCTGAGTATTTGTAGAATACTTTAAACAATAAACACATTAATAGTTAGACATAAAAGTGTTTTGTTTAACCAAAAAACACATCAAACAAAGGACTGTTATTATAGTCCCTGTGTTTTTCAAAGCGCCCACACATTCAAACGAATTAATTTACACAACAATTTATGGGAGAATATGTCGGACTTCCAGATAAAGAGATTGACATCAAATAGTAGTCCAAAATGCTATTATCGTATAGTCTTTCCTTTGAAAGAGAGGTTCAATTGTGATATAAAAATACAATTTTCAGTGAATATAAACAAAGATTTGAAGAGATTTTGTCTTTTATTTCGCTTTCTATTCATTCCGTTGGAAGTGATTTTATTAAGGCTATCAAAAATAGCAATTTTTTACTATTCCCTCTCAAGTAATACAGTCTTGTATTTGAATACCAGTCCAGTCTATGGAGAGCTGACTATGGCTAATAGAAATGATGGACACATAATAAGGACAGTCTCTAAATCAGTATTCAATTTCCTATTCGAAGAAATGTCTTTTTTGGCTTCTTTTCAATACAATTGGGGATCAATTTTTCAGAGGATTCTGTGTTAACCGGATTTGCATTCAATGTATTTCAAGAACGAAATCCGTATCGGAATGTAATATCAGAATCATTTTACGACAATAACATGAATTAATGGTTACAAGATTTTTCAATTTGCTTAATCTATTATCTGATTTCATTATTCAAATATCTGATAACCAAGATGTGACCAAGGGTTTTAGTCGATTTTTTGTTGTATTTTATTATATTCGTAGCATTTTTACAGTTTTTAGATTTGTTTTCAATGAATTACTTTATTACAAAAATTGATTCACAAAATATATTTACAACTTTTTAGGTTAAATGTTTTGTCTATCAATGAATACATGTATAAGTGATAGGCCTTTCTTCGAGTTGAGGAATTCGATGCCTATCCTCATACAGTCCACATGTAATTGAAGAACTGTTCGCTGCGCCAGAAATAGCAGCGATCGCTCTGTCGGTAATTAGTGGTGACTATTGAGGTATAGTTCAATTGAGAGACTATTTCTGCCACTTGTTTGGGGAACGACTGCCAGTGAAATGATTGCGATAACTCTGAGCTATTGTTCCGATTGACAAAAGCCATCACTATTTGTTGTATTGTCTCAGAGATGGAATAGTCATTAAATGTGGGCCAACGGATCCAAACGTCCAGTTGTCCGAAGAATGAGATTATGTCCACTAAATGAAACGAATAGTTGACTGGACTTTCGTAGACTCGAACCTATAATTGATGGATAAATTCATTTTTTCCAAAAGAAACTCTATTTGTATGTAATTCAAGAAAATGTTTCAAAGAATGAGAAATATTCAAATTCTTGTGGAAATATTCATAGAATTTGTGTGAATATCAATAACATGGGTTAGTTTCGGTGAAATCCAATTTGAAAACTTCAAAAGTATAAACTCTTTTGAAAAATTTCAGTTTTCATTTCAATATTTTTGAATATTTTTGTAACAAAATTGTAATAAAAAATGTTTTAAATTTTGAAACTTATATTTAAAATATTTATATCTATAGAAAAGATTTGTTACTCTGCGAAAAATTAACTAGATCAAAAGAGAAGGCATTTTATCTCTCTGAATTAATAATAATAAAAATGTCCCCTTTCTCTTTTCCCCTTTTCTAAAAGACTTAGGTCGAAATAAACTCAAGACTATCAGCTTATGTATTAACAAATTGAGTGAAATTAGTGAATACTCACTGGTTTTGAAATTCTTGTGTTAATAACGTAACGAAAAACGTTTTCATCGTTTCCATTGATGGCCAGTATTTCTGAGAGATAATTAATCGGACAAATCTCTCTCAGGTCTGACACCATTGTTATGTACTGTAATTGAGGTGTCATCGGCTCAAACTCTGTGCCGGTTTGCCATGACTTATACAGTTCAAGGCTCCTCTGTGACAGTCGGGGACCAAATGAATCCATACTAGTAGTCACGTATTTGCTGTAGTCATCCCAAGACCAAGTATCTAGGTCCTTAGGGCCTGGCCAGGAGGCTATGGCTTGACTCGACGATCCAATGAGGACAGGTATATCACTAGAAATCTTAGCGAATGGATAGGAGTCGAGAACTAATGTATCTGTAATTAGAAGGAAAGCCATAATAATGACAACTATTTTTCAAATTGGCTTTTAATCGAAGAATTATGTTCTTAAACATTAATTAAATATAATTAAAGTTAAAGCAAACAATTAATTGCAGTTTAATCGAAAGCAAAACTTTTTGCAAATGAGTAAAGCATTTAATTTGTTCTTACGGTCGACAGTAATTAGCTGTTCGTTGAAAATTCCCAAAATGGGTAAATCGTTCTGATCTATAATACGAAATGAAGGGTCATTTTTGCCGATAAACGCCCGGATTATTTGCTGTTCAGAGAGGGAACGCAAACACTCTATTGTTTTACAATTAGTTCGCTTTAAAAAGTTTTTTCTGTTGTCTTTGGAAGCCTTAGCTATGGTTTTGTCGAAATAGACGGCCGGATCAATGAGCCACGCGCTCTGGTATAAGTGTCTGTGCTTTGGATTTGTCATTAGCGCCAGTATAAGTGCGGCGCCAGAATCTGCTCCGAAAAGCGTGACTTTTCTGTGATGACCGCCAAATGACTTAATGTTGTGTTGAATCCAATGAAGTGCGAGAATCACATCCATTAGACCGAAGTTTGTCGACTCCTTTGTGTTGTTCTCCAATAAGTCGAGTCCTAAAAAGCCAAACGCATGGAGTCTGTAGTTGAGACTCACATACACTGTATTCGTTTTTAAGGCTAACTTTCCGTTCGGTTTCAAACCCGGCTGATGACCAGAACCGAACTGAAGGAACCCGCCGTGAATCCACACCATTACCGATAGTTTGGCCTTAAAACACAAATTCAAGTTTTGCTTTGAGTTTAAGTTAATTAGAATCAAAACAATAAATAATTTGAGAAATAAAAATTCTCTTGGCTTTTAGACTCGGTAACTTATTAAATTAAATGAATTTGATCTAATAATACAGTTTCTAAAGTTGAATGCTAATTTTAATTGAAAATCGTAATTTTCAATCAAGCTCAAACAAACAAATTTTGCTTAAAGAGATTCAAGAAATTGTCGTTAGAATTCCGATTCCATTGAAATGACGAAAAATCTGATTAAAAAAATGAAATAAACTTTTATTTTGAGCAATAAATTATAGACTGATCTTTGATATCCTGTGAGTTATGTTTCGCTGGAAATCCGATTTCTAGTAAGTTATGAGTCAATTAATAGGTTATTAAGAATTATGAGAACAATGTGTTTGTATTTGTCATATAATTAAAGAGATTTATAGAGAAAACCCCAAACAAACAAAAAAGTGATAATAAACTGATAATCAATTAGGAATTTCCGCACAAACGATGATAAATAAGAGAAGGCAGGAAGAAAAGTGCCACTCATTTCTTACCTCCGGATCGATAGTCGGTGTCCACACATTCAGGTAAAGACAGTCTTCTTTTCCCTCTAGTACACCAGAGATTGGGTTCACTTGAAAACAATGGGAACCAAATTTATTGCAATGTCGATGACTTTCCGGATTGCATAACAGCTCCGGTGGTGTCCATCGCCGGTGACCTGTCGGCGGATGTGCGTAAGGAATGCCCTAAACATTCATATTTCCGCATAGTATTAAAATCCAGGCTATTATTTGGCAAATATATTCTGTGCAAAGAATTCTGTTGTCCAACAGAGAGAAGTAATATCTGAGTAATTGAATGAACAGATAATTGGATTATTTGAGTCCAACAGAAGCTATAATTCTCTGAACTTATTATTAACTTAAAAGTTCTCTTCTTTTTATTTGATTTACGCCAAGAATAAAATAATGAAATATTAAGATAAATATATGAAATAAATTCCTATTTATTTCTATTATTTCCTTATGTTTAAGGACTGGAAATGAGTCGAGAATTCAATTATAAATCAAGTGATTTATGAAGTTCTAACTTATCTATAAGTTGATGACCAGGTTTGTTGAGGACTAGCCGGATAAGAAGAAAAAGGGATAGATAAATTGATTTGATCTGAGCTCTTGTTAACCCCCGTTGAACACAAGAGTGAAGCAATTTTTCATCTGTTTTCAGAGTTTTTTGATTAAACCATTCAATCATTTTTATTGATAAAACTTTTCTAAGCTTTGGTTGACTTACTTTGAAAACAAACGCTTCGTATTCTTTGCCACCAAATAATGTTCCGCAATGTGTTATCACTCGAACGGATCCGTGTCTTAACTTTGTCTTTAGTATAGTGGTATCAAAAATGTCTGTCTGATTGGTGTCATCACTGGAGGCCGAATCAGTGAACCTATCGATCAGTCTATTGATTGATTGCTGAGAATTGTCGGACAGTTCGCCAAAAATGAGTAAAACAAAACACAAACAGAAGAGAAGAAGAACACAGACTATCGATAACTGAAAATAGAGACAATGTTTTGACGACAGAATTGATGATGTCTTCTGTGGTGATAATGACAGCCAAACAAACTTCGTGTCCGCGCGACTGTCCAAACACTGCTTCTCTTCGATTTCAATTAGATGTTCCTTCTCTTCGTAGGCATAGTTTTCGATTATTTTCATCTTGTTTTTTGGCATCTTTTCAGTCAACTCTAAACAATCAAAAATAATTGGATTTCAGTTCAAAATCTTTTTTCAAAGAATTTCATTGATTTTCAAACAGAATATTGTGATAAAAGTCAGAATTGTTTTCATAGAGTAAATATTTCCCAGTTTTGAAAATTTTTGGAAATAATTTCGATATAAAACTCTTAGCCTTTATATATGTTTTCAATTTTCGTCAAAAATCGATTTATTGATGAAAAATATTTTCGATTTTCCGTCAAATCTATCATTTGTTTGACTTTAGGAAAACTGACATTTTTTTGAATTTTCGTCATTCAATTCAGAAATTCTGTTTCAATATTCAAGTGTTTGTTGAATCGAGAATTCCGAGAATCCGATGATTCGTACCTAACTGTCCCTTCTTTACAATTATATATATTTTCCATTCAAATTCATTCAGTTCTATCAAAATGTTTGAATAAATAGAGTTCTGAATCATTTGAATATTTTTATACATTTCATAAGAGATTATAAATCATTTGAGAATTGTTTGAATCGATTATCAAATATTGTCGACATTTGAAGAATAATTGGATCAGATTTTGACGGATGAGGCGAAATATTGCAACAAATTTCACGTCAATATCGTTGGGTTTATGACAAACAATATCTTCATAACATTAATCGTCAATATTTTATGAGTGCCTCCAATGGAAAGACCGTATCTTCTGTTTGACGAATAAACGCCACGAAAACTAATCCGAAAATAACGATTACATTTCGTTAAGAAATAAGGCTGTAATGTAAGCCCTGAGACCTACGACTAACAAATATAGGATCGCGTGAGTTGTCGACCAATTTCTCGCAACAAATATTGTATTTCATTGTTGAGATAACCTATTCTTATATTCAATAATTTTCTATTGAAGGCTAGTGAAGACTGAGCTGTCGAACAGAATATTCCTCTGTAACATAACGACTTGGAGAGTGTATGAGTGCTGTGCTCTGGTTATGTGTATTGTGCTGTGCTCTGTGCTCACTATTGTTATTATAAGCGCCAAAATGTAAAGTATATATAATTTTGTCTAACATTGCTTTGAGGCAAACGTACATACGATGAAGATGTTGGATATGTCGGAGCCAATGATCCTTTCCCCTCAACTCACTATCGCTTTCAATAAATATATGAGACCTCTTCCTCTATATGGCTATATTGGATGCTGTGCTACTACAGTACCAGTGCTTCTTAATGTAGACTTTGGTATTGATTTTGTCGTTTAGAAAATATTATGAAAAAGTATATGAAATCAATTTTAACTTAAATCTTAATTTTCATTCATTTTATTTTTGTTGAAAATTTAGTTCAAAATTCTGTTAATAACCGAAAATATTCTCAAATTTCTCGTTTGTCTAATGACTTGCAATTGTGTAGGAATTCAAACGAAAGAGAGATTAAACCCAATTATAGAATATTTAATGACTTCAAATGCTTTTTGATTTTATGTAATCTCAAGAGCTTTTCCTATGAAATCTTTGACATGAAATCTAATAATTGAATAAAATTGTGCCTAGATTGCATTATTAGAGAATAATTCATTGAATTCCCGGAATTTAAGTGAATTTAATTATTCTATAATCAAGTTTTGATGCAATAATTGGAAATCCAAATAAGGATTTTCGAATAAATGTTCATTTAATTATATTTTCACTACAGTTAAAATAAAATACCAGGATTAGACAGGGCATAAGAGCAAAATAACTTGCGAGTAATTTGAAAGTGCCCGGGCACAGACATTGGAAAATGTGAAATGAGTTCATCGAAGGCTTTACTTGAGTTTTGAAAAGTTGAAGAAAAGCCTTCGATTGTGACATAAATATTATGAATAAGTTATTGAAAGACATAAATCTCTGTTTTGTTGTCTGCAATTGAAAACTGAGCGATGAAAATGAAAAAATTTTCTTTTTATTTCAATGTCAACTTCATTGCAATTTTTTCAATTCTTGTCTTTTCTCTGATTTAGTTCAGAGTTTTATGAATTTTCTTCCACTAAAATGTATTTTTTCCCCCATAGTTGACAGTTATGGACACATAAATCGTAATTTTGATTCGCGAAAAGGTTTTCCTATCATTAATCCGACTCTTTTTTCAAACCACTTTTCGTCTCTCCTTTTCGCTTCACTTTTCTTCTTATTCTTTCGTTTTTATATTTCTCTTCATTTTCTGCACTAATATTCAGCGGATGTTTTCACTGTAATAGTTGTGAATCTCTTTTTCAATTTCAATAGCATTTCGTAGTTTCGATATCAATCTTGATTTTTGCAATAAAGCCCATCTAGATTCTTTCATAAATCAATTGGTTTCTTATTGAAAGTCAGTCTCAGTTTGAAAACTTTAACGGCAAAAATGAGTTATCTATAATCTACTCAATTTGGAAACACTTTCAAAGTCAGTATGAGCTTGGTGATTTTTCTTTTGTATTTTTTACTTGATTGAAAATATAAAGATAGCAGTGTTTTGGCAAATAGTGATTTCATAACAATATTGAACTGGAACAGTTTTACAAACTGTAAAGTTATCTGAAAATTTAATTTGTCATATAAATAGGATGTGAGAGATACTTTTAACTCAAACACCATGCAAAATTTTCAAAGTTCACTTATAAACTAAAGTAAAATCATGTTGGATGAATCTGTTCAATGTAAACTGATGGATAATTTCTTAACTGTATCCCTATACGAATTTGAAATTAAATAAACTCGATTATTATGGTCATGTTTATAATGAGAGGCATAATATTATGCCTTGATGCTTCAACTACAGAAACATTCAAAACTATCTGAATCAATTTTTGCATCTTAATATTGTTTCTATGCTAAAGCGATACATTCAGATGAATAATAGGAGCAATCAATTAGGAAACACAGTATTTTTCAAATGATCCATAATTGGATGAACCGGTCATTTATCAGTGATATTAATATTTATTTTTGATATATTTTGACAAATAATTTATGCGCTTCTTTTTGACTGACTTTTTTTGTCAACATTTGGCACTAAAACTAATTCACTGTAAAATAATTGGCCATAAAAACAGTTGAAAACAATTATAGGAATTACAGACAAAAAAATAAAAATAAAATTCAATTCAAGAATTGCTTTCAATCCATAAAACAGAAGAAAATATTTTCATTTCGATAACTCTTATGATTATTGTATTGTATTTTCCAATAAAAGGATTACTTAACAGCAAAAAATTATTAGATTATGGTTTTTATGTTTATAATTAAGATCTTTAATAATGATTATGTCAATAGAAGTACTAATGGCATTCCCCTCCTCCTCCTCCTCCTCCTTCGTTCATTTTTTTATGGTGAAAGTCATCAAAACCTTTTGATAGGATAGCAAAACAATTTTAGCTCTTCTTTTCATCCGATTAATAGCCATTAGAGCCCAACTCTGACCCAAATATCGAAATAGAAATTCTTTGATTGAAAACATTTTGGTATTTCTATTTCAATATAAGAACTTTTCGACAATTTCTTATCCATTATACTCGGAATCATTTATTAAATTTTTATTTATTCAGATAATCATTGTTTGAAATGTTGTAAATGTAGTTTATTATATATAGAATATTCTGTCATTTGTTAGTCTTGGGTTTGAATATTGATCCTGGTTATCTTTATTGACAATATGGTGATATTTTATTCTATTTGCTTCTTTGATAACTGAATTACTGCTATTCTTTATTCAAATCCATTATTTGTTTGGATTTAATAAATATGAAGAGCGAAGTGAAGGGAAGTAAAGAGTATTCTTGGCTCTCACTTATAGTGAGAGTCAATCAGATTTGATATCAGAATAAGTTATGTTTGTCTTATAGTTGAAGACGTTTTTATTCAGTACTACTTCTATCGATAAATCTCTTTCTATTTCAGTAAATAAGACTGTCGTCGAAGAAAGGGATTTGGCTTTTGATCCGTCATTTTATATAAAATTCTCATTTTTTCACATTTCGAGTCACTATTTCTTTCTTTTAACTGAAGTAATGATGAAAACCATATAAAATCTTATTCTTATGCAAAAGAGAAGGAAATAAAAATGCAGTTTTCCTCAAAATTCTCAGGAATTTGATTCAAAATTCAGTAAAATTGTTGAAACTTTTTCTTCACTCCTTTTAAAAACGCTTAGATTTTTTGAGGCAAAAACTTTCGTTTTCTTCCACTTTATTTATTTTAAAAGTTGAAAGGATTTCACTTTTTTTTCTTCTATTTGTGATCGGAAAGAATGAGAAAATGAATGTAAAAATGGGACAAAAATATAGTGAAAGTCTGCTTTCATGTATTCAAGTATCGATTTGTTTGAATAGAGAAATATATTATCGAAAAGGCATCGAATGTAAGAATAAATTCATAGTTGAGATCGAAATCGATATACAAAATCAGTCATTCATTAAATACAGGGATAGAGAGAAAGAAAGAGAAATATTTGACAGAAAAATAAATGATTGAACAGAATAAAAGTACAGTCAAATTGATTGGGAATAAAGTTAATGAATGTTTATCTCCGATAACTGCAAACCATTAGTTATGTTTCGTTTCTATTGTCGACACAAAACTAATGCTATTATTAGTATTCCGATCAAAGTCTTGACTGACTTTGAAATTAACGAGAAGTCGATACTGAACTTCACTGATTATTGTGTCAGTGATGGCCAATGGCTCAAAGTTTCCTCAATTTATTCATGCAATTAAATGAAAGTTTCGTTTTCGATGATCATCTCTGAAATTCATATGAGTTTTAATGAGAAAGACTGCAGTGAAAAGTGTTTGCTTTGATTTTGTGAGTCCGCTCTCGTATCAGACTTGAGGTGAAGAGTGAGAGGAGTGA
>JAQFXL010001373.1:0-12359 GCA_034693445.1 Edwardzetes edwardsi | reverse complement strand
AAAGTGTTTGACAAACTTCCGTTCTGTGCGATCATCGATGACGCCATATTCTGTGCTCACGGAGGGATTCCCGCCTCAACCCGACAGATTGAGAAGATTAACGAAGTAAAGGTTGACCTCAAAGATCCAGAAAAAGAGTCAGCCATTGCGTGGGAAATACTCTGGTCTGACCCTATCGGAGCGCAACAGTTCGCAGAGGCCGCAGACCTGTTGAAAGTGAGGGTCGATACCGCCCGTGGATTCCTGACTAATGCCAAACGTGGAACCGGTTTCTTGTTCGGTGAGGAGGCGGCCAATACTTTCTTACAGACCAATGGTTTGACTCATATAATCCGTGCCCACGAAGTGCCGGCGCAGGGCTTTACGTTCCACTTCGGGAACAAGTGTACGACAATATTTTCGAGTTCACACTATTGTGGGAACAACAACGAGGCGGCGGCCATTCATATCGACAATGAAAAGCTCAGAATAATCCGTTTGGATACTGTCAACAACGCACCGGCCAGTGATTAGACACACCATTAAAGTTGAAATCAAAACTAATTCTTTTTTATCATTACATTAAATGAGAAAAATGTGAATATTTTAATCAAAAATCAATTTTTGTTTTATTTCAAAATCAAATAAATATTGGTTTTAATCAAAGAACTTAATTCTTGGTTTCAAATCAATTTTTACACATTTTAGTTGAATTGATGTTTAAAATTGCAACAATTGTTTGTTTGTCTGTAAAACAGAGACAATACGAGACCTATTGACCGAAGACCTGGAAGACAAAAACCGTCACAAAACTGTTATTTCTTGATTGTCAGCACTGGTGGTGAAAGAGTACCACAATTGATGAAAATGACTAAAAACATTGAATTAATTTTTAAAAACTCTTCAATTCGGGCGCGAATTCAAACATAAAAGTTTCGACTAATTCCTAAAATCGCAAATAATTATGAATTATAAATATTTTCTAAAATGATTTCTTACGTAAAACAACTGTTTATTCAATAATTGATTCTGTAATCCATCGAATACTTTGACGATTCCTTTCCTAACGTTTTGTTGACCCAAAAGATTATTCAACACTTCGGGGATGCTATTCAAGAGGTGCTGTTTGGCCAGTATTTGAATTCTCTTTCTTTCTTCATCTGAGCTCTGAGGCCAGGGCTCAGAAAGGGTGCCATTTGGCCAAACAGAATCGCCAAATGAAGTGAGGAAATAGTGAATCATTGACTCCGAGCAAATCCATTCGACTGTTGACCGCAACTGTTTGTTAATAGTCTGTCCGTAACTCATCTGAACAAATGTCATAAGACTTCTTCGCAACCATTTGGAGACTGTCCTTAACTCGAATATTTCACTGATGAGATCATAGAGTGATTCTGCGATATCGTCTTTAATGCTCTCCTCGTCTTCCAAACCATTCAAAATATGTAACTGATTATCAAATTCAAGACTTTTGCGGTCGCTTTCAATCACTTCTTTGTTAATATCAACAGAGGAATGGCTTTCATTTGTCTGACTTATGCCGAAAAGTTTGGCGAAGGGCAACATTTTTGACCTAATATTTGAAGGATTGGACTCTTTGCTCAACGGTTGTCTCAAACTATCTGCGCTTTGGGACAGAAATAGAAAGAGTTCTTCACTTCGATATATCTTTTCATTATTTGTGAGGAAATTGAGAAATATTTGTAATTTTTGTTTAATTGCTTTAAGCTGTGAGTCATTTACTATTGATTTTCTGTGAAGTTTAGGTAATTCTAATCGCTTTAAATTTGGGAAAATTTTAGTCAGTTTTCGCTTTAAATCATAGAACTGTTGGAAATTGCGGGCAACGATCCAACCATTAGATGCCGTCTCAGTTATATCGCTTCTGTAGACTATAATTATGGCTAAATAGTAGCCATCGATGTGATCCAATTCAATGTTGTGTACATCAGCTCTCCATTTACCCATTCCTGAGATCCACATTTCAGTGCATTCGAGATGCGTCTCAAACTGGTTGTACTCTCTGGTAATGCCGTCGATTTCCTTCTCTAACATTCCAATCAACTTTAAGTTAACATTAATTTGACTTTTAGTCAACTTTTCGGTTTCGCTTTTCTTAAGTGCTTTCAAAGCATTTCTCTTATCGTTTAGTTTTTGACTCAATTTTTCTAATTTCTGTTTAGTCTGTGAGATATGAATCTCAACAATAGAGTCGTCGGTAATATTGACTAAACTCTGTTCGGAAGAGTCCGTCGAATTCGATCCACTGGTGTCTGAATCACAACTGGTTCGCCGAGCCGTCAATTCGCCACTGTTTTCGAGTGTGTCTTGAATTTGATCCAACATTTGTTCGTATTCATGGCTCACAATAAACAGAGGATAGTATCTGTGCTCAAGAATTTCGTAGACCATATTCTGAGCGACAATGAATGCTTCGGCGCCTCTATTGCCTAAAACAAACTCTTCCATAGCTTTGAGAGTATTTTTGGATAAATTGATGAGTTTTATGAAATTTGACTTAAAGTTTGAGTGATTGAGGATTTCGTTCGCGATTTCGTATTGTTTGGAAACCTCTTGTTTTGACATTTGTTCGATTGATTCCCAAAACACTATCAAATGTCGTCTACTCTCTGGAGTACTGGAACTACTGATTAGTGAGTATTGCATAAACCTTTTCAGATAAGAACGACAAATATCTGAATCCATAATAACTCGGAATCCGAGAACTGTTTTTCGGTTGGGTTGCGGTAAATCAGAACTGCTTTTAGAATCGGTTTGTTGTAAGACTTGTCCACTACTGACACAAGTGATGGCTTTAATCCGTTTTTCGCACTGGTTTTTAGCGAAAGTCAATTGATTGATATATCGCTTAAGATTGCGGGCCTGAAGCAGATCCCCTTTGGCTGAGGTTATAGGTCCCGAAAACATCTTTTCATTCATATCGATTCCGCGCTCTTTCTTCAGATTATTGATGACTGTGGCCGCCATTATTTCGGTGATTATCTTAAACCGGATTCGTTTCAAGTCTTCGATATCACAGCATTTGTTAATCATTTGAACGAATTGTTCGTAAGTCTCAGAGTAGGCGTAAATCTGTTTGTGTCGCTCTGAAGACATTTTATGCCATTTTAGATAATCCAAGAGTTTTTGGTTCAAATAAATCGGATCACAAATTAAATTAATGGCGTTTGAGATCTGAACCGAAAGTATTTCTCTTAACAAATGACGAATTGGTTTACTCTTTGAGTAATTCTTCGGCAGTAAAATAGTTATCAAAAATTCACATAATTTTCGGATAAATTCCAACTCTTTTTCCTTTGACTCTAAATGAGAGCTCAGGACATAAGAGCTGTTCTCTTTGTGAGACAAACAGATTGTAATCTTTTGGAAGTGTTTGAGACAACGATTGACTACATTTTTGGTGAAGAATTTGAGGAAATCTATTGATCGCATTCTTATCACTATATTTAAGATTATTTCCCAAAATTCGTTTCTGAAATCAAAGACAATTCAATGGTTATATCAATCAAAAGCAAATCCAATCAATGATTACTTGAGCTTCAGATGAATACTTTGATTATTATTATTATTGACTAAATTTTGATACCAAATGAAGACAAAATCTCTTAAACAATAGTCAATCATCTGTTCCATCAATTGGTCGACATTTGTCGAAATAAGAGTTCGTGTCTGGAAGTAGTTCTCATTGACTTCTTCGACACTAAATCTTTCATCACTTTTGTGGTGAATTGGAGTTGAATTCAATAGTTTTTTGCTATCATTAAGATATGAATTGTAATAGTTATCAATAATTGTCTTTTTATTCAATTTTATGCCGCAATAGATACCAAACACAGAAACAACGATTACAAGAACCAAATATAACAAAAATGGGAATGTATTCAGAAAAACCATACAAAACAATAATAAAAATATAATAAATAAATATTTAATTAATTTGGTCTTCATTTTCGTATTTAAATTTAAGTCCAAATTAATGAAACAAATGACAAAAAAGTTTATCTCATAAAAGGTGTAAACAAACGATCAAAACATTATTTGTGCGCAAAATCGCAAACTTTTGGGCGACAAAAAAGTTTTCATAAACTTCTTTAAAAGTTTGAATCAAAATATTTATCCTATATTTGAGATTCTCTTCTAAGACTCTCTCTCTCTCTCTCTCTCTCTCTCTCTCTCTCTCTCTCTCTCTCTCTCTCTCTCGCGACTCAATAACAGGAATAAAAGGAATAACAAATTGTTGATCGCATGAAAGGAATGATATTTTGAATTAAATCTAAAGAGAAGTTTAAGACTATTTAGTGTCTAAAATGAAAGACTTGAAAAAATTGATTGTTTTGTCGTTTACTTTTGTAATGGGTTTGACTGCTTTAGTGACGAGTATTTTATTGAACAACAATTGGTTCATACTATCAGTCGCTGTATTTTACATATTATGTCCGATTCCGGCGCTGTTACCTAACTGTTGTTGTGAAGACAAATTAGACCCAGGATCTGTTGCCTGCGACTGGATATACTTTATAACAACTGGATTTGTGATATCTTCGTTCGCACTGCCGATAGTGCTGTTCAGAATCGGTTCCATCACTTGTTTGGCTCTAAATCTGATATTTGCCTCAAATATAATTGTATTGCTTTCAATATTTGGGATATTTTTGTTTGTTTTGCAAATAGATTTCGATAATTCCATTATTTAAATGCAAATCAAAATTTGCTTCTCTTATACGAAGGCTTATATAAAACTTAATACAAATGTAGAAAATCTCATTTAATTTAATATTCAATAAAATTGAAAATTTCGTTAACATTGAAATGAAATAATTTATTCAATTTTTAATCTTTCGTTACAATCGATTAAACGGAAAGGAAATAATACAGTCTTTGAAAAATTTACAATAATTATAACGTTTATGAATGAAAATATTATGAATGAATGAAAACTTTTAGGAGAGGGAGTGTCCGACACTTTAATTTTCATAGTCTGCGGTCACACAAACAGACGCCGACACAAATCAATATTATATTATTTGTCATCAAAACTACTCAATATTTCATTCAATTTTAAGGGATTTTATGAAAAACTACTTTAAGTTCAGTCCATTCGATAGATTTTTGAGATAAAGTTGGAATATTTGGCAGAGCCTTATGCGGGAGTAGCGCACAGTCTGTCCCTTTTGACGAAATGTAATTCAAGACCAACTAATGTCGAGTTAATGTATTTGTAAGTCTATTATCATAAGTAAATGAGATCTTATCGTTTTAAGTCGATAATTATCGACTAATATCTCGAAAGGAGGACAGACTGTGTGTTACACTCACTGGTCTGTCATCGGTGTATGCACTGGAAGAGTATATGACATGCCTACCGGACCACTGTTTGAGCTGTAAAAAGCAAATGATGCGGAGTATTGCTCGCATACATTGATAGGATCTCCCCTTCAATTGAATACAGTATATATTGTTATTGACTAAAATGCAAAATACGGCCCAACATTCAGTCAGTCAGTATAGACTAGTATAGGGTATGGAATAAAATAGCGCACCTGGAAGTGCGAGCACTGGAAGCCAACATATTGGCCAACGGCTCACATAAGGCTCAGAGACGGCTTAGTGACTGAACTCAGTTTAATCTCTTGCCTTTTAGGCCTGATTTCAACAACAGTGAGAGCACTACAAAGAGGAACAGTTGAAAAGAGAAGCCAATCCTGGAATGGCCTCTCATAGGCTCGAAATATGAGAGTCTATTAAAAGTTTTCAATGTATTGAACGAAAAATTGGCGAAAACTCTGATTGCGATTCAAATACAACAAAAGCACATCAAATACAAGAGCATAACAGCAGACGTTTTGTCGCACTGGGACTCACTTTAGAGCTGGAAAAATGACACAAATGTTAGTGGTTTACAAATGATAGGGATATGCTTTGACTAAGGGGTGAGAGACTGAGAGAGGCACCACTTCTGCCAACACTACTCTTCACTCGATTCCAGCCATCATTGAGATATTCTGTGCAACACTTACATTATTACGACTTCGACGACACTCCCTATCGTTAGTCATCTTTTGATCAAATTTTCACTTTTGATTTATGAGTCAAACGAAATCTCGAGATTAAGATATTTAAAAGACAACAGAAGAGATCTTCAAGGGGTCAGAAATCAGTCGATTTATACATATCGGAAAGAAGTCTATCGATCGGTATATTTCCGATTGTCTTCCGAAAGAAGAGTTCTTCGATTGTGTTTCCGCTGACACTTCTAAGCGATGGTAACATTAAAAGTAATTTTCCGAAACGGAATGATTGTTGAGTCGGATATGCACTGGAAATATATTGATTGAGAGTTAACTGAGCCCTGTCCTGTGCTACTGATATCGATGTCGAGTCTCTTAGCTCATGAACTGTAGTGGAAGTTGTTGTTGAAGACGAGGGAAAGACTGTATCAGAATTGAATGAAAATCATTTGAGGAAATATCCATAAAAATAATAAACAGTTTTATGAAATGAAGAAAAGACTGAAACAAATTTGTTTCCGTTTTCACAGACTTTAGCCAAACAAAAGATGAATAGTTTTGTCATTAAATGCTTACCAGTTTTGAACAGAACAATGGCCTTAAGACAAGTATATTCAGTGGTGTCGACTCTCAACTCTTTGAATTTGGTAACTATTTCTTGAAAGCATCTGATTTCAGTCATGAAAGTAACGAATTTGTCTGTTTTCGATGCGTTACTCAGCGCCGACTCTTCACTCGATGACAACAATGAAGACGAGTTAATACCAGCCGAAGCTATTAGTGGTTCCATATCTATGGGTAACATGAATTGAGCGGCACTCAGGATAAACAGCTCTCGCCAGCCCTCCTCTATTAGCAATAACTGTGCAAATATTGAGACAAAGTTAAGAAAAGTTGAAATATTATTCCATTGTTTAGTCGAGTATTTAATATTGATTTTTGAGTATTTATATGGAAATCAATTGTTGGCGAACCTGATCTCTCATCGGTAACGATACAAATGCTGGCAATGTTTTCAGCCATTTTACGTTATAGAAGAGAAGACGGGCAGCCGTTTCGCAAACAGTCTCGCAGTTTGACGACAGAAAGCCATTTAACGAATTGTAGTGAAACGGATACTATAGGAAAAGGATAGCACCAAAAAATGTTAACAAAAGATTTTTCCAATAATCTCTCTCAACTTGATATTATTATTGAAAGTTATCTTGGATAAATGAATCAAAATAAGAGCTAAGTCTCACTATTCTTTTGTGATATTCTTATCAAAAGATTTCAATCAAATTCTGATTTTCAAAAAAGCTTTTATTCAAAAAATGTTTTTGAAGACATATTTTGATAAAATGAAATCAAAGAACATTTTAAAGTTGTTTTCGTCTAATATATGCTTTTATATGCTTTTTATGTAAAGTTAGTGAAAAGCTTTTTGTGATATTGTTTTTCATATGCATTGAACTCTTACTTTAGGCGTCGGATGGCATACGGCTGTCGGCCTCAACGCCAGTGAATTCGAGTCTATTAAACGGGGAATTGTTGTCATATTCGAAGGCATTGAGATTTCTCTACTGGTTTGTGGTCTTATTGTGGAAGGACTGGATGCGATTGACATGTGTGCTGATGGCGGAGGCATTGGAGACATAAAACTTGATGTTAAACTCAATCTATCGATAACTGACGAATCTTTTAGATAGAGAGCCACTTGTCTTCTAATCGTCGAATTTCGTGGTCCTCTTTCGTGTTGAACGGCATCTTTATTCATCCCCTCCTCAGCACATTTATGCAGACGACAGGCCCGGCACTGGTTTCGATGGGTTTTGTCGACCGGACACTTGTTAGCACTCGAACCCCGCGCTTTGCAAATATATTGACGATTGCGACGAATGGATCGCTATATTTGATTAAGTAATTGAGAAGTTGTCAAAACATATTACTTTTGAGTAAATCGAGTCATAAAACACTCAATTGTTTTATTAAGTGATGCATACCTTGAAAAAACCGGCGCAACTGTAAGGGAATAATCAAATGCAGAAAGTTTTAGTCAAAATTGCTTTCAATGCAATCAAATATAATAATTTAATTTTACGTTTTAGTCGAAAGGAAATAAAGTGTGGATTGCATTTGACAGCAAAGCACGTGTCGGTCCCTTTGTCTGCCATTGCGGTCGTATTCGGTATTTAATTTTGGACAAAAGGGGCGATTGGTTAACGCATTAGGCATTAACTCACATACTTTTTATATGTGTATATAAATCAGGGACAGCCGTTTGAATAATAATCAGAGATGTGCACACTCTTAGCTCATTTCCACCCGATTTTTAGACGAATTAAAAACATTGATCCCTTTTAGGGCACAAAAACTCGAAATAATATAAAATTGAGTTTTGAAATCAGAGCCTAACTGAGAGTCAAATACAAAAAATTGAATTTTATTCTTGAATTAGTCGAACAAAGCCTATCCTAGCTCATTCATTGCTCATTCCTGATCATAAGCCTCCTTACGAACGAATGTCTGGTAAACTTTATAATACTTTTGACAAAACGAATATCTATTGAGTGATAAAATCAATACAAACCCATCGCAGGCAAAGATGCCGTAGTGTTTGCCCGAAGAGTGGTCGCGACATACTTTGCACGGAATATCCAACAATATTCGGCCTAAAAGCGTAAAAACAGATCAGACAACGAAAATCATATAATGTGTTTTGAATTCAAATATGAAATTAATTGATGAGATGAACCCAAACTTGTTATACACCACTGACTAATGAACATCTGGTGCTCTGGTCTAACAATTCCGGTGCACCAAATGACAAATCAGTGTTTTTGGTTTACATTTTCCCACGAATAATATGCCGAATAATACCGTTTTTGTTTTATTATATCATCACTTTTTACCTTTAATTTTGATATTTGGTTCAATAAATTTTCTCACATTAAACCTATTGATTATAAAAACCATTTGATTGAACCCTCGATTTCCGTTCAAATTATTCCAGTTTTACTGTTGAAGGCATTTATTGCAGTGAACACCACATTATTGAAGAGATCGCTGAAAATACCATTAATTGGTTACATCGCTAATATTGTATTCAGATGATTATTCTGTGCTTTTCTCAACTCTAATCAACTTTACATCAAATTACTCATTAAAATTCAAGCAATTATTATAAAAGCATTTAATGTGAGATCAAAAACCAAATACAGAATCAATTTAAATAACACAACCATCAGTGAAAAAAGAGAATTTTAACTTGTTCAAACCAACTATTCAAATTGAATATATTGCCAGGATTAAATTTTTGACTCAATTCTTATTTTTAAAGTAATTGGGTTTTAGCGGAAAATGTTTGAGATAAGAAAAAATATTTCAGAATGAAAATTTCAAGGTGAACTTAAAGTCCGATGGGAATATCACTAAGCTTTGCATCAATTATTGACGTTTGACTTCATCTGTGACTCGACTCACAGATAAGTAGAGAATGGAATTGAAATCACTTCAAGAATCTCAAAGTAAGAACACTATCCCTTTTCAAGGTGATGGACAGCCTCTGGACTCTACTAAGACATAGAAACCAACACAGAATATGAACGGGAAATATAACTTTCACGCGATTTGCGAATAAATACTTAAGTATCACATATTCTCTGAATATTATATGACTTAACATTCAGTTTGAATTGAAAAAAGTATTTGAATTTGAAACTTAATCTTTGCTCTTAATGTTTGCTCAAAATGTAAAAAACTGACTGTCAATTGACTGTCCGTTATGTCGTGAGTCCATAATTCTCATTCAAAATTATGTTCACATCAAGTTCATAAATGATGATTGGCCTTGATGTTTCAATAAATGTTATAAAAGTTATGTATTATTTTGAAAATAATTAATTTTTTAAACCTTAATCCAAAACGAATTTTAGATAAAAAGAAATTTATTTTTAGAGCAAGGTGATTAATCTTACCATTAGTAGAAGAAGATGGTTCAGTCTTTAAATTCATCATCGAATGGAAAACAATGTTTTGATGAGTTGTGAAAAGTTGATCACAAAATCAAAAGCGATGTTGTGTTGAGTCAACTGATGAGAGAAAATAAACAAATGGTGTGACTGTTGGCTAGAATAGAGACGATTATAGTGTTTGATGTATTTGATGGCCACTTATGCATCGATATGTAAATCTGTGACTTATTATGCCTGGAGTTGCAGTTAGTCTGTGAGCGCATCCGATTGGTCGCCAATTGACAATAGGCTGAGGCGGGCATCAAATCACGCCTCAATGGATTGAGAGCTAAACTATAGACTGATTTCGCCGAATGAGAATTACTTTTACTGCACTCAATGAATGGGTGCAGTCGTGGGAAACACTTTGACTCGAAATATGGAAGTCATGAAAGAGCAAAATGCCGATAATGTTTGATGAATATCAATAGATAATACATAAATGCAAACCTAAATGCAAAACACGCCGAACGCACTCAAAGGCAGGACAGCCCTAAGGCATAAGAGGTCTAACGTCAAGAAACAAAACTTTTGTGGTCACAGGAAATCTCAAAGCAGTCTCAAAGCTTAACCCTAACATACCGTGAAATGACAATAACTGCTATTAAGACAAAAACTAATTTACTGGACAGTCAGTGAACAGTGACTAAAAGGGTCCAAACAATACTTTTAGGGACTCTTTTAATCTGCTTTCGAATAATTACTGCATTTGAATACATTATACATAAACCACAAGCGAATAGTTATGCCTATTATTGGGGATCAGCTAAACGACAGCACAGACAGAGTTTAGTTGTTTTTTATCAGCTCTTATATCAGTCTAAAAGTGCTGTCAAATATCTATCAAAACTGCACATAACGTCCGACACAAACAATCGAAGACTTTTTGGTCTATTTTGTGAGGCTTTCTGTGCTTCAAATCATTTTGAGTCCAGTAGTCAGTCAGAGGGCATACACTTTGAACCAAAAGCAGAGCATTTGAGTCCGAAAAGTCTGACAAATATTTTGAGTCAATCAAAGGGGAGTTTTTGGTTGTATTGTATTTGTACTAATCGGAGAGGCATTAACTTCTATACTTACCGACTCTCAACTCGACGACAATATGCGACAAAACAGAACCACTCCATTCAATTGCAACTTATTCTATGCCTATTCTCTACCTTTCTTCGCATTGATGTATGGGTGCGTCCCAACTCATAGCTCGGCTCAACTTTTCTATAGTCCAACTCATTTGTAAGGCAGTCAACAATTTCATGCCTCGATGAGATGCGGGCAAATGTGAACACAGAGGCGATCCGACCCTACTATGAATGTCGCCCTATGACGTGTTCTTCACTATTCTTCACTCCTCTGATCCACATTCTGATGGCTTACCTTTGATGGCTGTGCACTTTTTTAGAGTCGACGACTGACCGCAATCACAATATCTGCACAAAATTTATTGTAAATTCTTTTAAAAAGCATTTTTTCTTTTATCTCAAATATTGAAGTTATGGACTCTTTCTGACAGTCCTCTGCTCTCCATTCAAATCGATTGAACTGTTTGACGAACTGCACAAAAGTGCTCTCAAAAGAATCCAATACAACGACAATACATGCATTCAATTTTGTATAATTATTGGAAAATTATTTGCCTTCAAATGTCATTAAACCATATTTTGTCGAATCTTTGGTCAAAGCTCTTAAGAATATCTTATAATCTGTACGAGTCATCAAATTTTTCAATAAGACGATTGAATTCAAACCTATTCATCCTCGGTGTGCATAAATCAAACTCAGAGAAGAGGGTCCACTCAAAAGATTTGGACCAAAATAATAAAAATCAACATATTTTAGGGTTTAGCCATAAATTAAATTCGATTTCAATTGTTATATGATATGCATTGGCCAAGAATAGATGATAAAATCAATTTTGCTAAAAGATCATTTTTGAAATCAAATGAGATAAAGAAGTGAAGTGAGAATGCACATGGCACTTTTTGATTGAAAAATATAATTCTAGGGACAAATTAAACTCTTTTGAAAATCAGTGACAAAACTAGTGATTCCAAACACATTGAGAACGCAAATGAATACATAACTCATTCATACGGTTAAGTGGGGGCTGACATATGCAGCCTCTGTTGAGTGCACTTTAAATTCAAAGGATTTTCATCTAATTTTAATATTGAATTAAATTTAGTAAAAAATAAAACTTAAAGTATAGTTTGGGACAGATATGGATGTTCTCTGCATTCAATGCTTTCTTGTCAATTGTATGTAAGCTTCACTGCAGAGCATCATTAAAGTTGGTAAGCTTTGCGAAGTCAAGCTTTGAATTTATTCTGTGCCTTATATCTGAAACTTCAGATTTTGTCCC
>JAQFXL010001372.1:0-12360 GCA_034693445.1 Edwardzetes edwardsi | reverse complement strand
AGCCCTAACTCTGAGCCCTAACTCTGAGCCCTAATCTTAATCCTGAAATCTAATGAGTGTTTAAACGATTAGGAGATTGAATGCATCGGTTTGTCGACTAAATTACTGAATCAAAAGTATGCGTCACTTCTTGTAATCAAATTATCTGACGTCAGATTTGAAGGCGACTTAATTAGTGCTTTCAAATCAGTCAATGCCTTCCAAAGGGGACCGATAGCCACAACTGATAAGAAAGAGTTAAAGAAAATTACATCAAAACTTACAAATTTATTAAATTTGTTGCGATCTTTGTCTCGGCTTCGATTCATATCTGTATGTCTTCACAACACAAGTCTTATGCAATTGGGTCTCATTAATGAAAGTGTTGTCAACGAATGTCTGTTCCACTCAACCGTTCAGATGATTCAAATTTATTTAACCATTTCTCGCAATAATAAACTGACTCTAATCACAAACTTTGAGGGAATTTCTCTCAAACTATTAAAACATGTAATAGAAGATAAAGGAGAGACCTGTTTGGCACAGGTCTCCCTCTCATTATTGTGTAGCTTAAGAGTAGAAGACAATCATCAGATCTCAACTGAAGTGACTGTTTCTCAGCCACAACTCATACTTTATGACATTTTACCGGTGCTTAAGGCGAGAAAAACAATCCGAAAGAGTGGTGGAGACCCTAGCGATGGACTATTGGCTAAAATCATTAATAATAAACTCAATCATAAACTACTGAAATGCGCCGCTTTTAAAGTGGACAACACTTCACTAAAGTTGGTTCGAGAGTCGGGTCAAAAGGCTTTAGCAATAAATATCAACTCAATTGAAGCCGATTTCACTAAAACCAGTTGTTCTGAATTCGAGGCACGACTTATAGTGTCGTCAATGACTATGAATGACACGAACGCAATGGTCTCGTCTCTAAATCGAATCAATTTGATCGCCAAATTCGAAAAAGAGAAGTCTATTCATCAGAAATTACAACTGTTTGTGGTGTCGGAACTGTCGTCGTGTCATATCGTATATAATGACGAAGAGATTAGTTATTGGATTGATTTGATTCTTAAGTCATATGAGACCAGAAGTGATAATATTAGCGCTGATTTCAAGCAAAGCACTCCAATAAGTAATAGCCTTTCGAGAGATTTACCGAAATTCAGCGCTTCTTTAGACATAAACGACATCTCCTTTTCTGTGAAACCGGTTTCTGCAGTCAATCCAATGGTGACCTATGGCTTAAGTCACGCAAAGTTCGGATATGTTCTCAACTCAGACCCACTTTTCCGAGAAATGAGGTATAAGTTCGTCTTTATATTGAAAATAACTCATTATTTCTCAGTTTTGAACTCTTATTGGAAACATTTTGGTGTTGGAACGGAGACCGGGATTTACGACCGGCTAATCCCAATTCTTTGAAGAAATACCATCAAAAACATGTTCCCCTCTTCACGTCTATGTTATTCTTGAAGGTATTTAATCTGAGATCGATATGAAGTTAAACACAATATTCTGTGTGCAGTGCCGTCATATGAATCTTTCGGAATTGCGGGTCCACTGCGTTATGGATGGCATTCAAATCAGTTTAGACTATTTCATACGACTCCTCAATCAATACGATTTGAAAGACTATTCGCGATCCGAGTCCTCTCTCAACAGTAATCTGTTTTCGAGTTCTATTCAAATAAACATATCTTCAGTCAATTTATTCACATCTGATCTGATGTTACGAATTGATTCGGCGACCACTGACTCAAACACTTCTAAACTGACATCGAGTATAAATGGCTTAGCGCTGAGTGCAATGTATGCCCCGTCGGCTACACTTTCCTGTTTAAGGGCTGTGGAATTGACTCAACACAGAATCATTTATTTGTCTGTCGTTCGCCTGAATCTGAATTACGATACACACGAAACCACTATTAGTCTGACCGAAGAAGTCTTCCTCCGTTGGAATCCCTCATTTCATATAACATGTCTTGAATTATATGAGGAGTTCCTTACAAAAGTTGGCAATAAAACCAATAATGCGGTCGAATCGCTATCTTTCGTTTCGATTCACATCAAACTCGACGGTAAAATCAGTATTGGAGTCCTTCTGACCAATTCTGGCAATACTATGGCCTTTGAAACCGAATATCTTTCGTTTTCGATCTATTCTTCCAACAAAATCAGCTCAAAGTGTGAATTCCTTTCTTTATATTTCGATTACAACAAAATAATGACTTTAGAGGTAATCATTTCAACCATTTCTTGTCAATAAGTTTTTGACTCATTGTTTATATTTTCAGAACATATCTATCAATCAGTTGTCTGAAACGGATTCTCATTCTGTGATAAATCGAAAGAAATATTTGAATCCGAATTTGGAAACTAAACGAAATAAAGCGATAATTGTTTCGATAGAAAGTGTTGTCATTTCGTTCCCATATTTGTATAATTTTGCGGAACTATTCAATGAAAAGTTCATAACAATCATCAAATGGTTGAGACAACTCCACAAAACACCGACAGATGAGAGTCAAATACTGAAGATATCACTATTTCCCGACGTTCTGCTCAGAATACAAAGTGCGTCAATGGAAGTGGCGGACGATCCCTTCGAAGTCAGACTCAGCGATAACTACGAACTTCTTGAAGACGAACACAACGAGAGTCTGAAACGATGGCAAATGCTTTCAGAGAAGATTGAGGAAAGAAGACGAAAGAATATATTACTTCCCGCCTCCAAATTGGAGGAACTAAACAATGCTTTTGCCAAACAAAATGCAAAGACATATATGGAACGCCACAAAAAGCTTTACGACTCATCCCCGATGAGAACTCGACTTTTTTGCGTCAAAATAGAGGGCTTGGAACTGGAATTCGTGTCGGACTCCAGTTATAACACTTATGACAAAATTGTGAATATATTGAAACGAATCGATAACGAGAGTCCGTTCCCCGAAGATATTCGGTTCAATACGATTTGGTGTCGAAGAGTAACTGGAAGTATAAACAATGGAGTCGTTTCTTTACGTGATTTCCCGCAACCAATGACTGAGGCCAGAGATCTCCACTTTCACGGAACAGTTTTGGGTGCAGAACAAGAGGCCAGCAGTCGAGCGAAGAGAACCTGTTTTATAGATATCGGTTCGAATTTCGAGCCGATTCGCATTGAAAGGAGTATGACTACAATGAAGATATATAACGACTTGACATTTGAAGTGGCCAACCTGTGCTATACCCACGGCGCCTGTTGGGAACCAGTTCTTCAGCAGCTATCTCTGGCTTTTGAACTGATATTCAAACCGAGTCTAGACCCCAGTCCATCCCTCTCGTGGTGGGACAAAATGCGATTCTTATTTCACGGGCCGGTTGTCATTGTGTCGGAGCAGTTGTCGATACTATTTCACGCGTCATTAGATCCGTACAATTCGACGGAACTCATTGAAATAGGTCTCTACAAGTCGTCACTCGAGTGGTTGACCGGAAAAATCCTAATGAGGGGTAATTTGGATCTATTGGTTCACACGGCCTCCAAATACGACGAGTGCCGAATCGTCCATTTGCCGAATGTCAGTATTTATATTAACCTCAATTGGGTCTGCTTTGGACCTAAGAATGATCATCACTCAGTTATGTCCTGTGCACCCGATAAAGTGCCCGAATACTCTAGTAATCAGGTTCACGACTCATACCGTAACTTTCGGTCCCATAACCTCAATGTCTCGGCTTCTTTGGAAACCAAAGATATAGTGTCGGGAAGTGCAGAACAGACGGATATTCCAAATGTTTTGATCTACAATTCAACGCTTCGATGGCTCGAAAATAAGATGTTTATGATTGCAGGCATTCCTCGTCTGACACGAAGAGGGAAACTATTCGGGAATACAAAGCCTAGAAAACAGCCGTTCGGAAGAGTTTTCAAATCGATTCGCGTCACTATTTATTTACACAAATTTAAGGTCTCTTTCATTGAATATACAAAAGCATTGTTTTTATTTGAAATTTAATTAAATGTCAGATCTCTTACTGGTCTTCATTCAGTAAACAGCGAGGCTTTGAGATAATCAGCTCTAATCTTACGCACAGCGCAGAACACTTGCAGTCATTTATACCGATTAACGACAATTTGAAGCATAGGTTGGTTTCAAAAACTTGAGACATATCTGCGATCTTTCATTTGTTTCTCTACTTTCAGACCAAAACCCTTTTGGGATTTGCTTTATATGAACTCAGAGTTCTCAGACGTTGAGATCTATCTTTTCAAAGGCACAGGCGTTGAGACCACAATCAATGAAGACAACTGGTCCGGAGAGCGACAGTACTTCTTAAGTGTTAAAAAGGTTTCCTATAATAGAGAAACAAAGTCGCCGTCAAATGTTCGGGAAAGTGATTCAGAAGTGCCAACTCATAGGTTGGTAGTTCATGATTTGCGCGGTGCCTGGACTAAGGATAACAGGGATGTGGCGTTTGGACTGTTTGACTCTTACATCAAAACACAACTACTCAAAAGAAATCTTTCAACCGATGCGTTGCGAGCTTTCAAAGTGGACGGACAATCAGTTGGCTCTCCCAATAAGAAACGCAATTCACAACAGTCGGTGACGACAAGTCCCGCGTCAACAATATCTAAAGGACACGCCGCGCATATGCTCCAGAAGTTGATAGCAGAGGCAGAAAACTCTAATGTCGTCTATACTGAGGATATCGAGAATGCAGTCACTACTGAGAGTTCACCCCTATATGGAGTGGAGGCCTGTCAGACGCATGATGTGCTGCAACACAACTGGTTGATTGAGTTAATCAACTCTCAAGTTGTCCTCCGAGGCTCTGAAACAGACGGGTATGTAATCGTTAGCGCAGCCAAAACCCAAATATTGCAGCGCATACACCGACCCATTTGGAAGAACAGAACTCTATACTCGAAGACGACATGGCAGGGGCTCCTCGAATGCATGCAATACTACGCCACTGTAGATGAGGGAGGCGTTCAGGGAGACGATATCACCTGGCTCACTCTCGACAATATCGAAGAACGCAATACTCGTGATATCGTTGAACTGCCAGATTTGGTCGGTAGTGGTCATAGTGTGGGCGGTGTTGTTAGTTCTGAAGTGGGCAGTAGTGCCAATGAGATGAGTGGCACCTCTTCTATACAATTGCAACGAATAGTTTCGCGCTGTAACTGTCAGTTCTTTTATGCCAGTTATGGAGAGAACGTTGACGCCAATGAGTACGAGGAAGTGCCTCCTCTCCCACACGACAATGACTTACTACCATTAGAGCCCTGGGATCGGGAGATAGCGGTCGATACTTTCACTTTGACTCATCACGACTTAGAGATTTTCACTAATTCGCAACAGTTCTCAATGATTATGGATTTAGTCAACAATTTATTACTTTATGTCGAACCCCATCAGAAGGAGGTCTTCGAAAAACAACAGAGCATTAGGTTTGGAATGCAGTTGAGCTCAATTGAGGATCAGAGGGAACCCATTTCGCAACTTCAGGATAAAGTCAGATCTTTAGTGGCAAAAATCAAACGAATAGAGAGAGAAAGTTATGCAATACATAAAACATTGGATGAGGAGAAGGGAATGGGTTCACAATTGGAACAAAAACTTGTTTCTGATGTCCAACAAATTGAGTTCGAAATGGATGAATGCAAAGAACAGTTGAATATCTTCAGTGAAGACCTCACTATTATGATTAACTGCTTCAAAGAGGCACAACTGAGCGCTTCCAAGACTAAAGAGCGTCAGGTGGCCGCTCAAGAATCGGGTGGTTTTGTTTTCGCTAATGTTATTCGCAGGAGTGAAGTCTGTTTCAAACACGCCGTCTGGCGACTAACCGATGCTGACGGACAGCTCGGTTTGGCTGATCTCGTCTTAAGTAACTTCTTGTACACCAAAGTCAGCAAAAATGATGACTCAGTGGAGCACTCATTCGAATTGGGTTTCATTCACTGCTCTAATCTTCTGCCGAATCAGGTCTACAAAGATGTTATCCAATTGACGGAATTACAGCCGAATATACCCCTCGACAGACAAATCGCGTTAAGAATATTCTGTAGAGAAAGAGCACCTGTCGGTGGAATATCAGTGAAAGAACATCTGGAAGTCAATGTTATTCCACTGACTCTGGCCGTCACGTATGCCTTCTTCAAAAAAATGCTTAAATTCTTTTTCCCGGACCGGGTGTCAGAACAAACACATTCCGAACCTAACGATGAAACCGAACACAAAAGCCATAAAAAGAGAGCAAATTTAAAAAGAGATGAAAGCTCTCAAAGTATTGCCAGCGGTTCCACTAATTCGACCGTTACTTCTAGTGGTAAGTCAATGGGCATTCAGTCGACCGCCACCTCCACCCTTCAGATAACGAAAGACAATCTTCATATCGAGAAAATGCGAGAAAGGGCTCAAAAGAACCAGACATTCGTTTACATAAAAATACCTGAAGTGCCGATCAGAATATCATACAAAGGAAATAAAGGCAAGAATTTGGAGGATTTGCATAATGTAAGCATTATTTTGCCGACCATTGAGTACCACAACAGGACGTGGACGTGGCTCGACCTCTTCATGGCACTCAAGAATGACTCGAAGCGCGTACTTCTGTCTCAAGCACTCAAACATAAGTTTCATATCTCCACTAAAACTAAGTCAATACCCACTGAATCGGATCAGAATAAGTCTTCGACACAAACTCAACCACAAGAAGAAGATGAAGACAAGGCTCGCCTTCTATTAGGAAACATAGCGGTTCCCAACTCTAAAGGAGGAAAATCATCGAAAGGACTCTTCCTTTTTAGTCATAAGAAAAATAACTAAATTTATATATTTTTGTTTTAATTCAAGACTTTTATTATTTAAGAGATATTTCAATAAATAAGTACTTATCAGACGTCGGGCCAAACGAAATGATTCTTAAAATTGGGATATTTTTTCTTAGCCCTCAGACCCCGGATTTTATATGTATTGAACGGATAGGCGTTAAGACCCCCAAAATAGTTATCGTTTTCTGGATTATATAGAATCGGTTCTCCGATTACGTGAAGATTTTGAGGCAATTCGTCTGACTTTTGAACCATTTCCTCATAAGAAGTGATGCCTCGCACTGGAGTCGAATAGAATTTTAAGACATCCGAAACGTTTTTCATCAAATATAACATTGAATTTGGAATTTCATAATTCAGTTGTTTTGAACATTTGGTCAAAAACTGCAAATATTTAGTAAAAAAACGGTTACTTTTCACCACTTTTTGGAACAAAACTAAAAATACCTTATATTTAATGAAATGATCGCCGAATGAAATGTTAGACCAGTTCTGGGATTTGCTTCGATTGGGAAACAAATCTCTGCAGATATTATCGACGATATTATTGACATTTTTTGGCGGATTATAGGGTTTTGTTTCGCGACAAAAGCTATCAACAGATAAATCAATTGAAAGTCAATTCAGTGGTAAAACATTTGCAATGATTTCAATCAAACCCTCTGTTTCTTAGCGAGTCTTTCATTGATTGCAGTTTAGAAAAGGATGTATTTCTTGCCACCTGTGGGTCTGATTCAAGCCTAGGGTCAAACTCAGTCTTCTTAATGTTTCTGAGTTGTGATTCGTATCCCATTGGTCTGATCCGTTGCCACTTCTCTTTTTTGACGGAAGTTGCTCCAGGATATTTATTTATTGCGATTTTCTTTCCCGTCGGCGTCACCTCATAAGTGACGGATCGACTCATTAGAAGTAGAGTTTGATTAGTGGTCGGGACTAACCCTTTCGTTAATAATTTATTCATTTGATTGCTTTAAAAAGTATTAACCGATTGAATGAATAAAAAGTTGTAAACAGAGTTATCTCTAGAAATGAGTCATTGAATATAACACGTGATTAATGAGAATTTGCGCACAACTCGAGAGGCAAATATCGGTTAAACTCATGTAAAACACATCAATTCAGTCGTAATATATTTGAACCCCTTTTTCCCATTCAATTGAAATTCAATGTATTTGTCAAATGTTCGCGACTTTTGAGTAAAAACATTAATAATGAGCTCATTATTGACTGATTGATAAAAACAGTCAATAATTGACTGAAAATAATTGATTTTAATTGAATTCTAATTGTATTTTAACCACAATTATAATCAAACGAATAATTTTCAGTCAATTTATAGAATTATTTTTTTAAATACAAAAGTTATGTTTACTTTATTTCAAACAAATATTTAGTTATCTTTTCATTCAATGTTTTGTATCGAAAATCAATTTTTGAAAAATTAGTTGAAATTAATGAAAACTTAATAATTGTTTTGATAGCAAATAATTGGCTTTAATTGAGATTATTATATATTTATCGGCAAAACGATGGCTAAAGAATACGACCATTTGTTTAAGCTTTTGATTATCGGAGACAGCGGTCAGTATTGAAGACAATTGTCAACGCATTTAACTCTTTACTAATGATTTAATTGTCTTAAGGCGTCGGTAAAAGTAGTCTTCTTTTGAGATTCGCGGACAACACGTTCTCTGGAAGTTATATCACAACAATTGGCGTCGACTTTAAGATAAGAACCATTGAAGTCGACGGCGAGAAAGTGAAGCTCCAAATCTGGGATACAGCGGGACAGGAAAGGTTCCGAACCATCACTTCCACGTAAGATCTCCGCCAAATGTATTGCCATTAATTTGTGTCATGTCTTTGAAAGTTACTACAGAGGAACTCATGGAGTGATTGTCGTTTACGACGTGACAAATGGCGACACTTTTGCGAACGTCAAGCGATGGCTCCACGAAATCGACCAAAACTGTGAAGTCGTTAATAGGTTATTAGGTCTGACCTCACTATTGACTATACTTCGGGACTATTATCCCATCGATTATTCTATTAATTGCTGTCTATTAGTCTCTATTACTCTTCAACTACTTATTGATGTAAAAGACATTAAATTGAAGTATATTTTATAATTTGGATATTAGTGGGCAATAAGAACGATGACCCGAACCGTAAGGTTGTGCTCACAGAAGACGCTCAAAGATTTGCGGATCAAATGGGTATACAATTGTTTGAGACGAGTGCGAAGGACAACATTAATGTCGAGGAAATGTTTAATGCAATCACACGAATGGTTTTGAGAACAAAAAAAGAACAAAAATATCGCCAGAATTCGACCGATAATGCGATTAAAGTACACAAAGGAAGTGCTCATAAGAATAGACACAAGAAGTGCTGCTAATTGTGTCCAATAGTTAATTGAAGACAAACTGTAAAACGAATCATACGATTGTTGTCTCATTTCGTTTCGTTTATTAATTAATTTGTTATTTTAAGTGAAATTCAATTCATAAAAAATAATCTGAAAATATATACTTTTATCGAAAAATTATTGAAAACATGTATTATATTATAATTATATTTAATTAACATTTTATATAAATTTATTACAAGACTTATAAATCGAAAATTCAATTAAATTCAGTATTTGTTTTGACTTTTTTGCCACTAATTTTGGGTTCAACTGAACCAATATTTTTCAATTTAAAAAGTTTTCAAATGTATAAATCACTTGGAAGGGAACGTCCTTTCCTTTAGTGACTCCTATCCAGTTTGGGCTAATCGGGGAAATACTAATCAGAACTGTTTCTAAATGTTATGCAATGATTGTCTGCTTTTAGCCTCATTTGTTAGTCACGTGTTTCGCATGACTGCTGTCTAAACAAACGACTGCTTTAATGTCTATCCTTTGAAATCATTTTATCGACAAAATTATGAATTGTTTGAAAGGAAAGGCTCTATATTTGGATAGATTTCTATTTAAAAAGTGTTTGAATCAATATATTTCACAAAATCGATGGTTAAGTGATAATAGTGTCCGACTTTCGTATTACAGCATAACTCCACTCAATTCCAAAACAAATGCCGTAAATTCTTCGCCGGTTTTGATATACCACGGATTGTTTGGAAGTAAAAATAACTGGAAATCTATCAGTAAATCGATTGCATCAAAAACTGGTCTTTCAGTCTATGCATTCGATTTACGAAATCACGGCTTAAGTCCTCATACATCGGGCGCTGACAGCACTTTAGAGGGAATGGCTAACGATATCAAACTCTTTTTGGACGAAAATAATTACGAAAAGGCAACACTTATTGGGCACAGGTTTTCACTTTTCTAATTTAGGAATAGCCAGGATTACTTGAACTTGAAAAAGCTTTCGAGAATAAACCACAATTTGAATCCTTAATGATTCTGTTTTGTTGTTATCTTGACTTTTATTAGTGAATTGAGGCAATAAATGGCCATAAAATGAAAGAATTGAAACAATGATACACTCTATCAATGATTAAAGAGCTTTGACTTAAACTCCTATTTTATGCTTAAATAATATGATATAAAATTTTATTGATTCGAACCAATAGTTTGGGCGGTCGGGCAGTAATGCAGTTCGCATTTGTTTGGGTGAGTCTGTAATCAGTGACCTAATCGGGCATTAATTTGAACTTTTCTTTCAAAGCCGGAAAGAGTTGAGAAGTTGATTGCTGTGGATATTACTCCGTTGCCATCAATTCCCTCCGCATTCTTCATGGATCCAAATTTCATCGACAAACTCTCAGATTCTATCAAAAATGTATCAAATGGTTTGGGTTTAGCTGAGGCTCGAAAAGTCGTCAATCAATACTTGACACCAATAATAACCGTCAGTTTAGACTTGAAATTAAAATTGATTTCATTTATGATTTGAATAAATTGTACCAAAATTAGGATCAATTCATTCGGGGATTCTTTTTGATGAGTTTAGATAAAGACGATTCGGGAAAATTGATTTGGAGAACAAATTTAGACGCAATTAAACATATGATTCAAAATAAATTCATCGATAAAATCAAAATTCAAAGACCTTTCTTTGGGGACACTCTTCTAATTCACGGACAGAATTCAGAATATGTTGAGTGAGTCTCTTCTCATTACTTAAGGTTTAAGAAACTGCATATTTTGTTATCCAGGACAACGTGTATAATCATCAATCTTTTCCATGTTAAGGACAAATCCTACCAAGTAGTTCCAGATTCTCAATAAAAAAGCTATAGAATGGTGAAATCAGAACTCGCCTAGGTCATACTAAAATACGGCGGAGGACTATCAAAGTTATCAAAAGTAATTATTTGAAGGCTTTAATAGAGGGAAAGACACATTTGACTGATTGATACATGCTCAATCGATTGTTTATAATTGAAAACTCATCAATTTGACTGCTATTTGAGTTTGAAGAGCCGGAAATATTAATTATATGACCAAGGTAAGTTTTGATTTCACCATTCAATAGCTTTTTTGATTAAGAATTTGGAACTTATTGATAGGATTTGATTCTTGGTGAGATCAAGGTGCCTTCGAATAATCCGTAACCCATTAAATTAATCCCCATATATTACCTTGAACATTTGTTTTAATTTTTCAAGTGATTGAATTTCTACGAAACTTGTCTGAGATTTTCAGAATTTTTTTTTCGGTTACTTTTAATTAATTAACTGAAACTGGATTTAAGGCAAACATAATTTAGACTCAATTTATGCTGAAAACGGACACTTTGGTCTATTATCTCACCCTTCACACCCATTTATATGATTTTGTTCCAAAGGACCATGGGGCTTTACAATGGAAAGTGTCCCCCCAATCAAAATCGAAAGAACACAATAGCTTGAGATTATGCACAAAAAACTAATCATTCGATTGAGCATGTATGTTTTAGTCAGAATCGGTGTCATTTTTCTACATTCAACATAAGTTACAGTTTTCACTTGTCAAAATTTTGAGAGGTCCTGGCCGTCTTGAGAGGTTCTTGGTATAATCTAGGTCAACTCTGATTTGACCATTCGATAGCTTTTTTTATGCAGATCTCAAACTATTGTGTTTTTTCGATTTTAATTGGGAGACACTTTCCATTGTAAAGCTTCATGGTCCTTTATTCAAAACCCACCTAACCATGGACTCCCCAGACTCGTAAAGCTTAGACATCACTGAATCACTGGTTTAGTCTTGAAATATTTTAGTTTTGAAACAAACGTTTAATTTTCAGTCCAAAGGATTACAATGCGATCCGTAAAGTGTTGCCAAACGTCAAAATCATATCAATACCAGAAACGGGTCATTACCTACACATTGAAAGGCCAAATGAATTCATCGATTGTGTCGTCTCTTTCATGATTTCAAATTAATTTTTATTCATTCGTATAAATCGATTGGATTTTAATAAAAAGTATTTAAAATATGTTTTCAGTGTATTTTGGAATTACAATGAAGTGATTCCCAACCGATCACCGGAACCACCAATTATTTAGATAATCGATAATTTCGAATAAGGACGCAGCTAAGTTTATGAATGTTC
>JAQFXL010001371.1:0-12362 GCA_034693445.1 Edwardzetes edwardsi | reverse complement strand
AATTTGAAAATTATTATTGTTTAGTATTGAATATAAATTTCTATTATTATATGCTTTCCGTAGTTTTCGTCAAATATTAATACAATAATTATAAATAATTTGAGAGGAAATTCATTTCCTTATTTGCGAATCGCAGGCAATGCAGGCTATCGGCAATATTGTGAATGGTGAAATATTATCAGCAAATTTTGTTTTTATAGAACAGTGAAATGTCTTTTAATGAAAGATATATTGATAGCAACTCTCTTAACTTTTTAATAATCTGCAAGCAATTAGCAATTCAACGACAATTATCAAGGTAAGTTATTAATAAATTAATTTTTCCATTCGTTTTCATCGTTTTGTGCAGTGATTCTCGACATAAATAATAGTAATAACTTTTTTTGTCAGATTCTTTTTCTTTATACATAAACATTATATTTTAATAAAAACATAAGTTAACTTGTATATCTAATTTTTTTCTTCAATTAATCGTCTCTTTTTTAAACAGTATATTTCATAGATAACCTTCAACTCCAAAATTTCAGAAATTTCAGAAATGTTTTGATAAAACTCTTATCTAAAAACTGTTACAAATATAATAATAATCAATAATTTAATAATAAATATAATATTAATTAATAATATTAAGTAATAGTTAATAATAATAATCAAGAGTTTCAATAAACAGATTAATGTCTAAAAATTTAAATATATTTTTATACAATTTTGTTATTCAAATGCATTGAAGAACAGCTAAAAAACGTTGAAATTCTAAAATTTCTGAAATTTTAACCTCTTTTTTAATAATATAATTGGAATTTTGTTTTGTTTTTTTGTGAAATTAGATTATATTTAATAACAAAATTTCTTTCTCTGCAGTAATTACAGAGAAATATATCGTATATATTGTATAACAAAAGTAAAGTCAGCAAAAAAAATGATTAAAATTCTTGTCTTTGTATTCGAGAGGAAAGAAAAACGGAAAATATGTTTTTTTTATCTTGTCAATTGTGTTGGGAATGTATTTATTTTTAAAACTCAATATTTGATATCATAGTCTTTTTTTGGGCAGAGTTTTCGTAAAATCTCGCGAAAAATGAAATCATATGATAAAGTACAGAAACAAATGGTTGTGTCCACCCATTTATAAACTGTAAATCACTTCTAATTTGGTTTTGTTTTATATATATATTCAACATATTTGGCGTTTCGCACACCTGTCTGTCTCTCCCGTCTCTCCTTTTTTTCTCTGGTTATGTCTTTATATATTAATATATTAGTCGACTTATATTTGATGAGATGATCGTAATCTCAGTGATCGTCAGCTTCATTATCAGCGCACAACTCATTAAATTTTAACGATTCCTTCCTATTATTAGCCGAGAGTCAGATTCAGTTCTATTCTGTTTTTTTGGTACTGTTTTTCAGCCAATATCTCAACCAATCTTCACATACATTCTCTTTTGGAGCACACATACAATGAATGTATTTATTATCCCATTTGCTATCCGTCTCGTCTCCACTATCTCTAAGTGTGTGAGTGAGGGCAGCCTCTCCTAACTCTTTCTGCTTGGATAACTTTTTCCGTAAAAGATTAAATAGGATATCACTGAGAGCACCAGTAATGAGCACTCACTCATTATTGCAGTTTTGGTGTTAATTTTTGTCAACTTATCGTAAGCTCTCATTGAAATACATGTAATATTAATAATAAAATATGTTTTCAGCTCACAATCCCTGTCCTCTCAGCCCCTTCAGTGAACGTGTGTTTGAAAATCATTGAGAACTTTATTTATAATATAAATGATAGACTTTTTTGCTTTTAGGAGGCATTCATTGAACGCATTGAGTCATACTATGTATTGAATGTTGTCGTATATAAGAAAAATGAAGTTAAACTTAAATTATGAGGTATGGCTGTACGGCTGTACGGCTGTACGGCTGCATAGCTGTATGACTATGAGCTTTAAGATTAACATTTCTGCTGCACGACTAACGAAGAATAAAGTTGGAAACGCATCAAAAGTGCACACTTTTCAACTGAAAACTATTGTTTGCGAAGGCCTTCCCTCAGAATATATGATTCAAGTTTTCGGTGAACAAAAATAGAGGAAAAATACTTTTTTGGAGGAAAGAGTACTTTTGAGTTATAGAGTAAGAGTGAGAGGAATCTCGAATCGATCATTAGAATAATAATACCCAATATATATAAAGAATGCAATTCTGGCTCAATAGGAGTTCATGTGTGACTTTGCCTGTGCTCTTTCTCTGGCTGTGCTCTTTGCCTATGCTCTCAAAACTTATAGAGAATAAATACATAACTTTCTATCCATATCTCATTTCTAGTCTAACACTTTTTCATTCTTTCTCTGATTCTTAGCTCTTCAATCACGTCCTGCACTACCGGTGCCTTTATTTTTATATTTCTCTCTCATTTTATTTATGCTGTGCTTCTCCTTCTTATGTAGAGTCAAATGTATCAATTCTTTGGCAAATATTCTCTTATATTCTATTTTATATAATATTAAATGTTATGTCGAATTGTGTTTTGTGAATGTTTAATGTATGTCAGCCCAACACAGCTCTAATACAGGCCTTTCACTCACAATCATTTCCATTCTTCTTATCTGCGATTCTTATCTATCGCTGAAATTTTCGACGATTTTTCTCTTTTTTCTTTAGCTTTTTTTAATTCATTTCTTGCGAACAAAAATCTGTGAAATTCTCCCGAATTCCCAATTCTTTGACATTCTATTCATATTTGCCTTTAAGTTATTTTTTTGTTCACAAATACAACTCAAAAGAGATCAATGAAAGCAATGAATACAACACAAAGCGCTGGTCCTCTCACTCACATACAACAGTCACACAGTTTTTCTTATGAATATTTTTTTCTGCATTCAACCAATTTCTATATCCAAGAGCTGCCAATTCTTTCTCATCAATTTTGAGTCAATTTTTTTTGCTTCCCATTCATCCGCGAATTTTGACTCTTTTGCTTCTCTCGACTATATATTATTATTGACGGGTAATTCAATTATCGGCAAAACTTTTTTTGTTTGGAATTTAGTATTTTCTCTCTGTTTAACGTTTAATCCAAACAGTGGTCAGATATGTGTCTCAACAGCAGAACAGACTCACTGTTTATCTTTTAGTTTTCTTTTACAACTATATTCACGTCCTTTAATACAGAATGTGATGATATTTTCAGTTTGTGTTTGATTTGTTTGAATGTCTGTCCCCTTTTCTAAACTCTCTGACATATTCTATGTGTATGTGTCTGTGTTGTGTATGTATTGGATAAGAGTTTGCGCTGCACTTTTGACAAAACTTGCTTTCACATTTCTCTCTGCAATTCGTTCTTATTCTTTGGCTTTTATTTGGATCAAAAAATTCTCCTTCTTTTTGATGAATCGCTAAAAAATGTCAACGTTTTTGACTCGAAACTGAAATTATTGAAGTGATCAATATTTCATAATCCTGGTTGAGATTGTTATTTCTCACAAAATGTGTTTGTTAATATATGTTTGTTGCATAGCTGAGTAGAGCCAATCTCTGCCATTGCATTCTTTAGACTATTTTTCTTTTTATTTTTTGTATTTAAGTCAAACAAATCTATTGCCTAAACTATTAATATTAAAGCTGTTCACTCACTTTGCAGCCCATAATATGCTTGCAATGGTACTGAACACACTTTTATCAATATATTTATATATATATTTACATTCGTATATATTCACCAATTTTTATATATATTTAAACTTATTAAAGATCCCTGAACTCAACTGATACCTAAAAGTCGTTTTAAAGAATATTTATATATAATCTTAATTTGACTCAATATTTATATGTAAATGGTATGTATGTCCAAAAAAGGGCATTGCAAGAGACGTTCCTTTATGTCATTAATTTGTTTTTTTGTTGACTCCGAGAATATTATGTATGAAAAAGATTTCTGTTTTGTTATATTGTTTTCTTATATTTCTGTTGAATCTGTTGTCTGTCCTCTGGTTTTCAGTGTTTGTTATCTCAGTTTTAGTGTTTGTGTTTCGTCTGTCTCTCTATTTGTGAAACAAATGTATGAATGAATGGTTAGAAACGTCTGAGAAAATGAGATGTGAATGTTGTGACTGTTTTGATGCAAAAACGCATTTCAATGTGGAGTAATGTCATATGAAAAAACGGAGAATGCAATCAATTGTATTACTTGTCCCTACTGTTTGCCTGGATAACAGTAGTAATGTATTGATAAAGTTATTCACAAAAAGAATTTGTTACTTCTATAAATGTACATGGATGTTTTTTAGCAAATCTGTTCTGTTTAGTTAATAATAATTATAATTATAATTATAATATCAATAATGACTTATAAGCGGTTCAATGTTGTTGTTATGCATGAATTTGCATTAATATGCACTTAACAGGTCTGTCATCGTTAACATGTAAAGTGTATTAACAGTCGAGTATTAACTAAAAACAGAGTAAAAATTTCTTAGTATTTAATTAGTTTTAACGAATTTTTCCAATGATTTCAGAGATTATCTGAGACTCAGAACAACAGAAGTAATAATGAGATGAACCGGAGTTTTATGGCTTATGGGCTATAATTTGCTTATAATTAAACCGATTTCTATAACGAATACAACTCTTAAATATATTTCAATTTGTCTCCAAATATATCTACAATTAGTTTATTAATAAAATGTTTGAAACGAATCAAAAGTCATTTCAATTCTAATCGTATTAATTTAAATTAGTCTACAACTTAAAGCCAGTGTCATTTACCCCAGTACCCATTGGGTGGAATGTTCTTCCTACTGCTCATTGTCTGTTGTCCCGTTGGCGTAGAAGGCGGGTAGTGGTGCCCGTGATGTCCAGTTGCGTGACACGAGGTGGCGTGACAAGAGTGCCAAGACGTGGATGGTGGTGCGCCCACACTAGCAACGCTGCCCATCTCGGCGTCACTGCCGTTACCACCTTGCTCTTCTTGCATTTTCATTTGGTTAGCGTAGAATTCCCAAAGTCGGGACACAATAAGTGTGGCCATAATGGAGCCGTGGTTGTGCTCGATGAGACGCAACACAAACACACCGTCCCAGCCCAGATAGTTGGTAGATATCTTGCGGGCCAGGCGGCCCACTTCAGCCATACCTACAAGTCTAGTCCTCCAAAGGCAGAGGCGTATGTATGCGAGTCGGTTGCAGCGAAAGGTACGCCACACCCAAAAGAATAATGAAATGATGTTTAAAGGCATAAGAAATGCCAAATAAAACCAAACAACAGAAAAAATCTTCTCATTGAACACATTGATAGGGAGTACACACTGACACGTGTAAGTGCGCAATCCTCCCTGGATCGCAGCACGCACTTGGCACAGGGTCTGCAGAGGAAATCGAGGCGATGCCCACCAGTCGCCATCGATGAAGAAACGGCGCATCAGTTCGAGTCCGTGACGAAGAAATCCCCGACCCATGAATGAGCCGAGAAGTACAAACTGTAGTCCAACGTTCAGCACATACAGGGTCTTCACAAGAAGATAGAGTAGGCACAGGTAGCGGCTCGGCCCGCCCACACAGCAACGACACGATAGCGGTAGTCGACACGCCGGGTCTGTACACCAACCGGCCTCACCCGTCACTAGTGTATGAAATTGGTCCACAAATTCGGCCAAAAGAGCCTCTCTTTGTTGGCAACCCGGCGGCAGACTTGCAATGTCTGACGCCTTCTTCAACAGTCGGCGCAGTTTTACACCTGCGTTATGAGCACAAGAGTTCCACACGAGGAACGGCACATAGAAGCAACAGCCCTGCACCAGAAGGATCAGCGGCGCCCACTGATAGTAGCCGACACGGACCCGACGCAACCGTTCAGGACCGGTCGACGCAACGTCAAAACCACCGTAATCTAGCTCCTCCGGAAGAACGCGAGGATCGGGTGGATCCTAAACATTAGGCAACAAATTAGTCATACGATTAGAATTCAACCATTAATTTAAAATCAAATATTTTCGTAGACTTAATGAGTATTTGAGTCTATAATGAACTCAACATTTAAATGATTTGTTTTGACCCAAAATTATCTCTTTTTCTGAGTGTTCGCAACGAAAACCCAATTAAATTAGATTTCGTGACGATTGACGATATCTTATATAATAAAAAAAACCCTTCAATTAATTAATTATTTAAGTTAATTATTCTTCAATTTCCTGATACTAGTAATAGTTTTTGCATTAGCTGATTAAACAATCTAGTAACAATTCCAAATTCAGAGTTAAATCATTATTAAAATATGGGTGAAAGACATGAAAGCCTTTTCAATATATTCATGAGATGAGACTCTATTCTGGGGTTTGAATTAATGAATGTCTAAAATGGTTGTTCAGAATTGGGGATCAGTAGTGTGTATGGGAAGGATATCTACTTTTATGGCAGATTCTAAACTTTAGACACATTCAGAATAAGTGTCATTTTCTTCGGCCACTAAGCCATGGATTTTGCGGACGCCCTTAAATAAGAATATCCTTTGAGATAAGTTTCTTATTTATAAGAATATGTTTGAATGACTCCATTCTTATTATGTGCTCTTTGGTCAAAGCAATCCTTACCAGTGCTTTGGGACAGCTTTGGAACCAAAAACCCAATGAAATTGAAAACTAATTTATGTTATGCTGTCCTACGATATTGTATTTCATTAAGAATAGCAGTATTTTATGAGTTTACACAATAGGTTTTGAAAGCAGTGCCAAAATTGTTACAAAATATGAGACAACAGTAATATAAGTGACACAAACTGTGAAACAACTTAAATAGTGTCTAACAAATTATAACACATTATCGCAATCTTTTGGCACATCTTCGCAGCGATAGTGGGGCTGATATGTATGTATATATATATATATTTTGAAAAAAGTCAATCTGCCTGAACACTGCTCCTCAGCACTGAGCCTCTATTCTAAAGCTCTCAATCATGTAATGAGTTTTTGACTTTTATCAGATTCAATGGCTTTTTCACATTTTCAGGTCTTTCTTTGTCAGTCTCGTCATCGATGGAGCGTTTGAGTCATTAATTAATTTGTTTGGAATAAAGTCATTCATTAATCACAAATACGACAAAACTCTTGATTCGGTGGATCTGATCTATGAATCAAACCCTAATGGCAACAGATATTAGAATAAATTTGTGGCAAAAGATTGAATGGAGAATGAGTTGCGATAAAAACATTGGTTAAGCCTTTATTGTTATTGACATTACATATACTGAGAGAACACTTAAAGAATTACTGTTGAGAGCAGTCGGAGACTTCACTACTTATTTATTTATTTCAATAATATATAGCTCAGGCATATAAAAGCAGATGAGAACAAGAGCGCAGCCAATGGCATACACCAGATAACGGTTGAACATCGGTACTCCTTTTGCTTATAATTTATTTAATATGTAAGTGAAGCCCAGTTATAATATGAAAGGGTAATCGAGAATCACAAACATAGTTAAGACCTTAGCTCTTCCTATTGCTCACTGCAATAGAAGGAATGCATTGTCACAATCATACAAAGAGAGATACATTGAGGTAAAGCACAATCATTTGAATGCCTGAATTGAAAATCTTTGCTCTTATTTTGGAGATAAAGAATTGTGGTCTTTATATCAGTGGTAATAACGCATAAAAAAGTAATGCAATTGAGTCTCAAAACAATAACGATATAAAAATTTTATTCAAAAAAAGATCTGTTGTTTTGTCTCAAATGTTGTTCATTATTATTGAGTTGAACTTAAGTTTTGGTTATGGACTCATCATAAAGACAAACATTAATATTGGAGGACTGACAACACTTAATGCCATTCTAGTCAGCCAGAAGTGGTCCATATTTATCTTTCACACTTTAATAACTTGTTTCGGTTATATAAGTATCTGTTTTAGTATTGAAAAAGACTTTGAGATTTGATTTCATATTTTCAATGCAATGGAAATACTGGAACAGAGTTATTGAAAAAGGTCTGCCATCAGAGTGGATGCCGAGTCAGGGCTGAGATATTAATATTATATAATACAATATTAAAGTGCATTATATTTGTTGGCAAAACAAATTTGAATGGCTTTTGATGGCATTCAATGGTTTGAATGATTGTCTAAATTGTATAGTTATGTATAGTTATGCGACTTTTTGCAAAATAAATGAGAATAAAAGCTGAGAATAATGTCTACGCAAAGGGTGTGGAACGATATGATGATAGAAACAGAGAGGAGAGCTCTACCAAAATGATTGGATAGCACTCGGCAATAGTTTATGGCAGCAATAATTGATGATATTTACCTGTCCTGTGAAGCCATCATAATCATCATCGTCGGCATCTGCAGCGACGAGATAATAAGTGGAAGCCGTCCAACAGTATGAGTTAACGTAACGCGCTTGAGGTTCGGTAAAGTAGGTCGGCGTAAAGCACTCTATCGGGTCTCCAATGTATTGTTTGGTAAATATGGGCAGAGCCAGAAACAGGAAGACTAGAAGTGTGTATTTGCGGTTTAGTTTGTCCACTCCGTCGTCAACCGGAACATGAATCCCGCCGATAAGATCGTGAAACCTGTTAAGTAAGAAAGAGGGGGCCGAGCAGGTACGTGTTGTTCATAGTACAGATAGCACGACACAGCACACGATACAGCACACGACACGACCAGCCAGAGCCACAATGACCACCAGTTACAAGCCGTACAGATAGTACAGAACAAACAAATACAAACAGACATTGAGCCCAAACAGCACAACACAACCACGAGAGTCAAAATCATATTAAGAAAGGTTTGGAAAAAACGGTTTTTCTATTTCAAAACTTTTTCTAAATTTATGCATTTCTTTGAATTTTTTTGCATTTGGTTTGCATTCCATATCTCAGAGCTATTATTAAAATAAATATTTCTTTCGATAACAACAATAATAGTAAGACTTATAATAATAATAATGAGAAATATCGCGAATATAACTGCAATAACAGTACGGAAAGCAAAACATAAGCAATGATTAGAGTGAAGTACAGTCAGAGGACAAACCGACAAACCGAGCCGTACATATGGACTAAAGGCACTACATATTGCACTGTACATCGAGATAGTAAGAAAATTATTACATACTGCACTAACCGGAAGAGAAAGGACATTGTAGATGGCTCGTGACGCGAGCTTGTTGCTGAAGAAATTCCCTTTGGCAGCTCCAGGACCGGATCTGATTGCAAACAAACGACTTAAATAAGGAGGAAAATCGGGCGAAGCTTATGATAAAAGTTGTCTTTTGAGTTGTCCTTTCACTACAATACAGTCTTATTTTTGGTTTTGCGATGGCAGTGACTGGCGAAAGAAGCGGACCGACGGCTGTATCTGTTGGCAGTGAACTCCAGTGGCAGTGAAGTAATTGTTGTAATCGTTTGGCTGAGACTCTGAACCGATATTTCTCTTTCTTGTTGTAAGAGTTGTTATTATTAGTATAAAAATTATGATGAGATTGATTCCAACCAATACTTGTTTGAACAGAGATATTATGTCTACTAAACTGAAACTGTTTGCACTTCTTATTAACTTTTCTCTCTTTTCTCCGTCTCTCCAGTGATATAAGCGATGAAAATGAACTGTTAGTCCCAATAGTGGAGAAATGATGATGGAGTGAAAATGCATTCATGGCCAGAGCTTAAGCATCTATGCATCAGTTATGTGTACCGTCTCCTATGGACTTCCAATCTCATCTAATTCACACTCATTTAGATCACAATCGCTGTTAACTGAGAAACAAAAACAAAAGATCACATCAATTAAGACAATCCAATAAATTGCATCAAATAAACAAATAGAGAGAGAAGTGGTAAAAACAGCACAACTTTCAAATTAATGCATAAAACGGTGAATGAATTGCAGATTATTTATATTCAAGAATATTCTCAATCAAAGCGTCACTAATGTCTCTCATGTTTTGATAATTTGCATAAAACTATTGCTATCTCTTCTCCACTAATGCTATGCAATAAAAGGCCTAAAAACGGAGAAAAACGCCAGAAATTAGCGGAGATTCAAATGAAGTCATTGCACACAGACATCAATAAAGACCTTTAAGCCATAATAATAATTATTGTTTTGTCGCACTGAAGGCAATCGGTTAGTATTATCACCATTGGCACCATTGGCACTATTGGCCTCTTTGGTACCATTGCTATCAGATTTGTCCGTTCGCTTAATTTATTTCTAACACGTATTGCCAACCATTGACTATTCACTTCTGTAAATGTGAATCCATGCAAAAGAATTGCATTGAATCAAAAGCTCGTCTGTAGAAAAGGCGTGCAAACCCTCTAATTTTCTTACTGGGGCTCAGAATCATTTTGTTTACCCAACTAATGCCTAATGCAATGTCGACAACAACACCAATCATAAGCCTTTTCAATGAAATTGCTATGAAAATGAGGTTTATGTTTGGCTTTCAATAGTAAATGAGTGCATCGAGGGAAAATATGGTTCCTTGCTACAATACACATATAATTAAGATAAAAATGATTGTAGTCCTTCACTCGTTAGATGTCTCGCAACTAACGGCTCAATACTAGCCATCAAATTGAGTTTGAGTTAAAGCAATATATAAAAAATGAGAGTAAAGTCATATAAGAATGAGTGGAACACTGAGAAGAAAAACAGCAACGAATGAGTTTTTTTTAACAAAAATAACTGAAGAAATAATACTCGTTATAGTGTAGTGTAAATGTGTTGTGTATGTGATGTGCGATCCTATCGTTTTATTGAACCCGAGATAAAAACCCGATTCGATTGAGTCGTTTGCCTTATTTTTGTTGCAAAGTCTTTCTCAGTCTCTCTCAGAGCTCTTATCCGATGGCAAACATCAAAACATTCCCGAATCACAACTTAATAACAGTGACGCACGACTCAGGCCTGAAGACAAAGCTGAGTCTCCAGAACATTACAATTGAGGAATTGATGATTAAAGCACTGGTATCTGTTTTTTAAGGCCATTGCTTGCCATTCATTTACATCGACTCTAAGTATTCACATGTAATACACAAACGGATCGATATTTTATTTGAATATATAGTTCACAAGTGATATAATATTCATATAATTGAATGAATAAAGTGATCTATTATCGGCTTTATTCGACATACCAAAAATTAACTGTCTCATATGTCTAATGTGTCTGCTCCAATTCTGCTTCCTAAATGATTTCTCTGGTTTCACATTATAGTGTTTGGCTTTCATATATTCCATCAACATTTTTTTTCTGCCGTTTTTTTTTGCTTGAATGTACTTAAAGTTAATTCAAAATCAAAACATTTGATCGAAATTCGGTATAATTAAGCGATTTATATAAAAAGTTTACTCTTTTTTCTTATCAAATGTTTTCAACCATTTATTTTCAATAATAGACTTTTTTTACATTTGCGATGCAATCGTCTAATGATTGGGATCGCCATTAAATTGCGACTACAAATGCATTTGTCACAAAGTATTGTAATGTTTGAGTCTCTTTTCATGACTCAAAACTTTACTCCAACCTAACCATAGGTTTAGAATAAGGATTAAAATCGCAATAATCTCTTATTGATTGGTTGACTCACACAAGAAGTAAACCATTGAATACAAAATCCATTGTATAAGAGAAGAAAATAGTGATTAGTTTTCAATTAATTCGCGTCTATTCTCTCCATTTTAATGATGAGCTCAAAAGTTATGCATTGAAGGCATTCACAATAAAAGGCATTTGTTGGGACCGGAATGGTTGGGGACCGTTATCTCTGGAATTTACTACGAATTCGAATCCAATTAATTTGAGTAACGATTTTAGTCATCAGAAAAATATTGATTTTAGTAATGCTTCGTAAAACGTAAGACTTAATCGCAATAATAGTGGAGCTGTTGTGCTATAAATTCGTATCGAAGCGTATGTTATGTTACTCTGTATTGAGAGCTAAAAATAGAACAAATATTTAATGTCGACGAAAGTGAGAGCGCTATCCCCTCAATGTCTTGCGATGGCCTACAATGTGCTGTGCAGTACTCAGTGTGTACTTGCATTGCATTCTTCACTCTTTCTCACAAAACGTTATTTTCCTTACTTTTCATGTCTTTCATGACTAAAGCCATAGGCATTGAAAGCAAGAGTTAGGACTTTATTCCTAAAGCAGATAAGAGTCAGACGATTTCGTGGAGACTCTGAATCAAAAACAAAATTCAAAATCTCAGAATCAAAATAAATTCGCTTTTTGTACTTTTTTGCTATATTAGGTTAGTTGAGAGCACAACCAGACGATCAGCATCGCGAGAGAAGGAGAGAGAGAAAGAGAGAGAGAGAGAGAGAGAGAGAGAGAGAGAGAAAGGGAGAGAGAGAGAG
>JAQFXL010001370.1:0-12363 GCA_034693445.1 Edwardzetes edwardsi | reverse complement strand
GAGTTCGGATTAAAAATAAAATTTACCCTAATGGTTACTATACAACACCTTAAAGGCATAAACATCTCTCTCTCTCTCTCTCTCTCTCTCTCTCTCTCTCTCTCTCTCTCTCCCTCTCTCTCTCTCTCTCTTTCTTTCTTTCTTTCTTTCTCTCTTTGAAAGATTGATTGGATTTAAGCAAAAATATGGCCAAAAGTTTCTCAAAGTATTTTACAGATGAGAGACAAGTCTTTGATAATTACTTTGACTTAAATATTTGCCAATCGATAATCAATACTACTCTTCATAAGACGCCTTTCCTCTCAATTTAGATAACGAACTTAAAAATTGCAGTTTAGACACGAATTAAATGAATACTCCCTTCGAGTTCAGAGTTGTTTTGCTTTTTATTGAAATCTAATTTTTCATTTGGAAGCAAAAAAATCGGAAATGATTTTCAGATGACATATATCTTTGTCTCGATATTTCTCTTCTGAATCAGGTTTTGAAAGATCCGGAGAAAATAAAAATAAAACTCTCGTTAATAATCGTTGACTTGACTCCAGATATTTCTCAATAATTGGCTCAAAATTTGCCAAATTTTAAGCCCAAGTTTACTTTTTGTAACTGTTTTCTTGAAAATATTTCAAAGTTCAGTCAATAATCGATATAATTATTTGAATCGAAATAGTTTTGAGAAATTCAAAATCAATTCTAATTTGTGTGAAATATATATATTTATAGATATTTTTTTTGCAAGAATTTGATTAATAAGAATGACTTTGAAATACATTTCGTGAAAATATTAGAAGAATTTAAAAATAAATTTTCAAATCATATCTGAAACCAAATAAATCAAACGATAGAGTCTTAAAACTTGAGAATTTCAAGAATTGTTTGAAAGGTTTTATTGGAATTTTCTCTTTTGTTTTGCTTTACTTGACATCAAAACTATATTTGATTTCAGTAACAGAACTTATCGGACATATTTCAAGATTTATAACTATTGGGGAAAATAGTTTTGAAACTAATTTACGATTCATCAGAAAATATTCAATTGATTAGAGCCTTCAAAATAAGACGTTTTGAATATCAAATTCAACGAATCAATTGATATGTCATCAAATTCAGCGAAAAAGTGACAAAATTTTGTCTTTACTTCAGTAAAACACCATTAATTGAATTGAATAAAAATTTTGTTTTAAATCAATAGTTTTCCCCAAAAGTCTAAGAAATGAATAAAATAAGAAAAAGATTGAAAATTATCAGTAAATTTGAATTTATTAAAGAATTCAACTGATATTCAGTGAAATCTCGTGTTTTCTAACAGTTCTTCATTGAAGTGAATCATTAAGTCTTTCAAAATAGTCTGTCATTTGATTTTCAAATTAAAAAATAACTAAACATTTCTTAAGATTAGAATAAATGCAAAAATACCAATGAATTGAATAAAAATAAATTTAAATAAAAGCTCTGAAAGCTTTCGATGCAATCGATTTCTCATATGATCTGAAAGTCTTTCCCAACATTTAAGAAGAACTTTATTTTAATCTTCAAAATGAGTTTAAAATTTTATTTTTTGAAACACAATTAAAATTTGTTTCAGAAAAATGATTGAATAAAAAGATTATTTTGGTTTTGGTAACAATTTTTTAGATAACCATTAAATTTAATGATCAATAAATGTCTTCTAATTTTCAGTTCAATTATTGCTGAGAAAAACGACTCAAATTCAAACGCAAACGACAGTCAAAAACAACAAAATCTCTTTCAAATTGATCTTTGAAATTAAGGAAAAGGTTTTCTTGCAATTCGTCGAAAATTTTTCATTAATTGGATTCAAAAGCAAAACTTTTTCGACAATATATTGACTCGAATTTCAAAATAAATTTTGAATTAATTAGTTTCGAAGACATTCAAAGAGTCAATAATCACATAAAACCTATTTTTCATCCATGTGTTCAAATTTAAATTACCATGGCTCATAATTTGTGATAAGCCCAGAGAGCAATGAATTACCTCTGAATAGATTTGGAGTAAAAAACAACAAATTTAGCAAAAAATAACACTTTTTTAGATGCTATTAATACGCCTACAGTTTAAACAAATCTAATTTGAATGTCATTTGAATAGATTTGTGAATAAATTGTAGTTTTAATCCACATTTTTCTCCATAAATAATGTATTCTTTGATATTAATTATAAATCTTCTCTGAAAAGTATTTTATGCAAAAAAACCTTTTCTCTCATTTCGAGATCAAAATCATTAAAACTTTTTCTTGTTTTATATTAAAATTTAAAATTTATAAGCAAAAGATCACACCTTTAACCAAATGGTCTATATTTAGCTCATCCCTAATGATAGCTACAGAGAAATGAGTGAAATATAAATCAGTTTTAATATTAATTTTATTCTTCGAATTCTTTTGTATTTATGATTATTTTCAGATACTTTTGACTTTAATTTTGACTTTAATTATGATTTCAGAAGCGATAAGAAAGAGAAGTGAAGAGAAAAAAAAGTGTTTTATTTAAGTCTCGGATTTACTTTATATGGGATTCTCATTAAAATAATTATTAAAATACAATAATTAAAACTTCATTCAAATCAATGATTATTTTATAATTTTAAAAAATCTTTGGACTCAAAACTGTGTGTATTTTCACATTTGTTTTTTGCAGACATGATTTGAAGTTTGCTTTTTGTTTCGTTTGGATATATATTTCTGTCATTAATTTTTGTCGGATTAGTTAATGACACAGATTTTGAGAACACAAATGACTGATAATTAAGAGTAAAATTTGAATTTTTTTAGCGAAAACTTTTTTGAATTAGAAATAAGTCGTTTAAGCAATTAATCAATTTCCAAGAGTATCTATGAATAATAATCAACTCGTTTAAATTGATTTATTTATTGAATATTCATTGAAATATTCAGAAGATATGATAGATTAACTTAAAATGTTTCAGAATATTAAAATTGAAAATTTTCTGATATTTGTTGAAATTTGAAATTCAGGCAAACTTTCAAAATGTCATTAAAAAGGGTTATTTGGATTCACATTTGAATGTTATTATAGGATGCAAAGGAAATGCCTATCGGGTCTGACCACCAACGCTAAAAAGTTTTCAAAAAAGACTAAGTTTAAAATGATTTGCATTCAGTGAAAATTTGAGAAAAAAAAACACATAATCAATGAAAAAAGTTCTTATCAGCAAATTATCATCAAATTTGCCTTGATCATAGCTATGAGCGATTAATTTATGTGTTTATTAAATACTTATTACTCCAGTTTTCCCTTCAATTTCTCAATTATCAATCAATTGTATGACTTTTAAGGACTGGATGTTTCAGATAACAGATTAAAAAACTGAAGATTGTCCTCAATTTGACTGCAAAAATGCCTATTCTATCGAACAGAGGGGAGTGGGTGGCAATTAATGTACTGTTATAGACATCCTGATGGAGCGGGTATTTGGCCATATCCTCACACCATTTACATGAATAATATCTTTGTATTGGATGTGAGAAAAACATCTGTTATTATAAAACTGTTTAATACTATTTTGAGTCCAATTATGACAAACGGTTTCTAAACCATAAAAATTATAGTCTTTTTGAATAATATGAATGAAAAGAGAATAATAATTATAACACTAATAACGAGACTGACTTTCAATTGTGAAACAGTAGGTCTGTTCCTAAGGTTTGACAATATTCTGAGTGTGTCTCCCAATGGGAAGAAACGGTTGTTTTCATAGGATTCACGGCTTAGGAAATCATATGCGGATATCCGGAAATGTATTTATTACTAATATATCAAAATTTTATATAAGTTTATTCACAATATTATTACTATAAGTAGTTTGTGAGGAGGGCTGCAGATCTACCGGTGCTCTCAATGAATATTGGGATGACAATAGAGGGAAAACATATTACAATCACTTTCTTTGAATGTCTAAAATAAGGGATCATTTTTCAGTCGAATGAAAAAATTCATTCACTCTTCGATGGGTTTATATTTTAACCCTGGTTATTATGAAATGCAAAATTCAATTTGAAACTGTGTCTGATCAGATTCAGACTGAGAGTCGAGGAAATATCGATCAATAGTAATGAGAAACCAAAGAAAAACAAATGTCTGAATAATTAATTAGCAATTATTGATTAGAATGACTTATCATGGCAATTTTTTATTGATTATTTTAATAAACAAAATTTTATGTTTATTTCATGATGAGTGAGGAGATTATAAAGAAGGATAACCTATGAAAATCCAAATTTGCTTAAATTTCATTGCGATTAAGACTCAAATTAATTACTTATGAATCGACTGTCTCTAAGACTGGAAGCGCTTTGTATACAAAGAACTGAAGAAATGCTTTCATTCCTTCAAAAATTGAATAAATTTTGATTCAAAGCCGAGATTTAAGACAAACAACAAATTTCTTATTAGATTTGGTTATGTTTGACAACGAAATTCATGAAAAGCAAAACAATGATAACTTTTGTTATTAATGATTAATTGAATAAATTTAAGATTAGCGCAAAAAACGGGAAATTTGTGTTTGTCTTAGAGTTTTTGTAAAATCGCCAGAAGTGTAAGACATTGGATGATAGAGTAAACTAATTTGAATAATCTAGCAATAAAAACAATGCCGATGAATAAGAATAAAAACAATGCTATTCCTTGCAGTCATCTTAATAAATTTGGTAGATACAACAGTTCAGCTTAACATGACCAAGGTCTTAGACCTCAGGTGTGTTTATCAATTATTTTGATCTCATCCGTGAATTTTCCAATAGTTTTACTCTTGAAATATGAGATGAATTCCGAGAAAATTGAATCAAACATTTTTTGTCAAGTATCTAAGGAAACTCAGGGCTGATTAAAAAAATTAAATTTACCCCTTGGCTATATCATCACTTTTTTGGATAAAAAGTTTAATTAATTTATTAGTATTTTTTTAAATTCAATGATAAACAGGTTCTGATAGAAAAGAATGGATATAATAATGAAATGTATTCTTGAAATAAGACTCAAAACCAAAAACAAAAAATCAATACAAATATAAGAATTGAAAAAGGATTTGATTCGTGGAAAAAATTGAAATATTCCAAGACTTGACATAATTGATAGTTAATTAATCTATTGAAACACATTATCATCAAATTTAATGACTCATTAAATAATTTGAGCGCAAAATATATATTTGTTAACAGAAAAGAATAGCAAAAATAGTGTCCCCGAGAATTGAGTTCAATAGACAACACTTGAGAAGAAAATTTCAATCAATAATAGCAGGCAGAAGTAATTAATTGTTACTTGTTTAGTTGAAATTTTGATTAAAGTAAGGTAAACAGCGATAATCATAACAATAAAATTGATTATAAGGATAGTTGTTATCGAAATCAATATCAAAATTCAAGTTAAGTTTGTTATCATTTCTTTAGAAATTGCTTCGAGTCTTGTGATTAACTCAAAAAAAATGTCTTATTATTGTTGTCGACATATATTTTGCATTTCATAGTAGAGGCGTAAAAGATTCGCTTGGTAATCTCTGATAAATAACAATGTAATTATGGATTTGAATTATTGTTTGGCTTTTTTAGATATTTAAACTTGATTATAATCGCGCAGAATACTCAAGATTTCAACATGAACTTATTAATTGAAAGAATAATCTTGCACATACCTGTCCGCGGAACAATAGAAGAATGGCATTGCGTTCGGGCGCGTAGTCGGCTTTCCTAATGCATGTAATCCATTGAATTGCATTGAAGTCCGATAACTCTAACCAAGCGGTAAACGTTGCACTTCTGTCGGTTACCTTTGATTAACAAACAAAACAAACAATTCATTAATTACTTCATTGGATATAAAAGGATATTATTTCAGATAAAAAAAAGTACTAAAAAAGGGGAAATATTTAACGCTTTTCCTAAGAGAACATCAAAAGAATTTGTTTACAATTTATTTATTCATATTTTTTCAATATTCACGTTATTTTGATGGGAAGTGCAATAAATTTATGCATTTTGTTTGTAACTATAAACTAATAAATAATTTAAGTATTTTATGCTCTTTTCTATTCATCCCTCTCTTTAAGCCTAACGTCTGATTTGCAAGAGCCGTATCGTAGAAATCGTGAAATAGTAATCTTAAACAATTTGAATATAATTATATGTTTTATTGATTTTCAGAAGTGATTTGTCAGAAGTATTATTCGTTGAATCAAAAAATTCCTTAAGAATTGTCTAAATATTTAGCAAATCTTTTTTATATGATTTCCAATGACTTGAACACAGAATCAATACTTTAGTTTGGAAATTCACTGATGTTCAAGGTGGTTTACAGCCCTGATACTCCTAAATTTTTCCGATCTGTCGGACCCCTGAGATTTTGGATGTAAATCAGTATGAAATTCGAGTGCATTCTTGAGTTCACCCCTTCCCCCTCCCAACAAAATAATTTTGGTTAACATTACGTCAATGGACAGACAATATGTCGGGGTCTTCCTAAATACCTGAACCCCATAAGTTGTCTACCTTGGTCATTAGTGGCTGATAATAATGTTATCGATTTTTATACTAAAAGTCTCCATATTTACCCAGTTTTGAGAGTTTTATCAAAATATTTAGCCGACAATCAAATCAATGAAAATCAAAACAAATTATACCAAAAAGTTATTAAATTCATAATTTAGACGAATTTTTTGGGATGAAGTTATTAAAGACAAAATAATTCAGGAAATTTGGATCAAAAATTAACATTTTTCCAATTAGTTAGGATTTCTTTTCAATAATCAATCGAAAGGAGAGGTCTATAAGACATGATTTGTAACAAAAATCGACTAATAATTTGATTGATCTGCAAATGATTAGAGTTTTGATAGAAAACCTAATATTTAATTGAAAATCATTAGAGTAAAAAAACATTCCTCGATACAAAAAATTCACGAAAAAATTGAATCTCAATCAATAAATTGAGAAATTTATAGATAACCTCCAGAAACGATACAATCAAATTGAGAACAACAGGAATATCAAGTAATGTATTAATAATTTTAATGAATATCCGACTCATTATTCTAAATATAATCTGAAGAATAATTTCGTGTATTTATGAGCGGAAAGAATGTCATAAATAGGAAAATAACTGAATAAATGTGATTATTAAACGATAAGATGAGTGAATGACAAGGCGTTTATGGCCACCGGTTATGACTAACTATGTGCCGACTCATCCAAAATCATTGAATTGCTTGACAACTATTCTCACAGCAAAAAAACAATCGTCTCTTTTATTGAGTTTGGGTTTTGTTGTTTGCATTCAAACCAATCAATTAGAAGAATGAGATTCTGAGCGATCATAAAATTTATTATACCTTTCCTTAAGAGTTTGAAGACACTAATTTAAAAAAGGATAGGACAGGGATGGCGAACCCATTCCAATTCTTAATAATTGCTAATAAATTTTATTATGACTCTCTCTCCACAATTGTGGTTAACTCAACCTGAGACAGGAAATACCTTATTTAAATTGTCTATTATGTAGTTCCATTTAATATTATTTATGATTTCTTTTGTTAGATAATCGCCAAAGACTTGAAGAGAGTCTTAAAAAAATCTCAAACAATAATTTGTCTTCAAATTGATGTTAAGATAACTTCAAATTACAGGCTATTATACAATCAGATTAACCGTTTGTTTCCAATTGATTACAATTGTGTTGAGGCGTCCGATAAGTGATACCCACTCTCTGTCTCTCTCTCTCCCTCTCTTTAAACTAACTGTAAATTAAGATTCTTTTCATTGAATTTCAAATTAATTTCTTTGAAAAGATCCGCTGTTTTTATAAATTAAACGCTTAATAATTGTGTTGTTTTTCTTGATATTAATTCAGTTATTATTTTGTTTTATGTATTAAATCGATTCCTTAAAAAACTTTATTAACAGTAGTTTCTATGCAACGCCTACTCCTAATTTAAAAACAGAATCCTCTGTCTGAGCGTTGGCTCAAACATTTCTGGATGATAGCCAAGGTCTAAGCCTGATGTTTAGAGATTATCATTGAGTTAAGAAATATCCTTGGTCACTTTCGTGCTATTTAACGCTTTAATTTGATTGAGCTCTCACTTTGAACATTTGAATTGAATATTAAATTTTATGCCATTCCTATTGAATCTGATTTAGGGTTAGGCACCGGTAGATGTGAATAAACCCGAGATATTGTTAATTTGCAAGAGAAGAATAGTGTTTTCAATTAACCTTAGATTTTGTCGAGTAAAAGATGAAAGGAAATTGGAATTTCAAATTCAAATTAATTAATTGCTTAAAAAAGGATCCAAACCATAAAAATTGATTTATTATTTTTGATTGATTGTTAAGAAGGGCTGAAAAGATGATAAATATTCATAAATTTGGTCAAATCATAATTACAATACAATTATGGTTCAAATAATTTTGAATTTCTCAGAAATATCTTCAAAATATGAAATTATTTCAAAGTTTTCTTCGAAATAATTGATTAGAAAATTAATTTTAAAGATAAAAAATATCGCAAACTGTAAAAGATATCGATTTTGAATACATTGTCAGCCTTTGACTGCCATCTATGTGTCAAAAGTGAAACTTCGCTCAACACCTTAATTGTACCCACCTCAATTCAAGTTGATAAAAACACGCAGATCACAGATCTTATCTTTAAAAAAAGGTGCTTGAAAAGCCATCATGAAAATGAGTCGCAAATAAGCTCCAGGCCTTTCCTCGATTAATATTCAGTGCATATGATTTCCTCCCTCTCCACACATGGAATTTCAAATGTGATTTCATCCTTTAATTCATTATTCAAATCAAATTCTGTTCAAACTCTGTTTGAATTAAAATTGGAAGAAATTAAGGAAAATGCGATTAAAAACCAATTTTCCTATTTATGTTTTGGGTATACTCTTGGATAAAGTATTCACTTCTATCGTAAAGTAGATTATTGTCGACTAATATTATTAACGACTTTTCATATTCTTTATGAATATTTTTAAATATCAATTAACTGTAAAAAGTTGAATGAAAACTATTAATCACCGCTTCTTTAAAAATGATTTTTCACTTCTTCTCACTCTTATTGCTATTCATTTCCGACAAAAATTTATTATTAGCTCAGATTTAATGCGAGAATCAACTCTTTGGCACAGACTGTAACATATGGACAGACCGTTTGAGTTATTATCAGATATGAGTTATTATTATTTGATTAATAAGTTCTTCAATTGAGAACAAAATCATTAATTAAGTCATTCATTCATTTGTTTGATTTCAACATTTTTTTCGTATTGTTCCTCGCATTCAATGGGGAAACACATCTCTTACTCTTCTGACAACACAACTGTTTCAACGCCTGAGCCTCTCATCAGAGGATATGATAAATATTTTTGTGTTATTTTTCACTTCAGATGTGGTAATAAATAATTCAGTGAAATATTATTATTTAAAATCTTTTCGTTAGCTTTCAGTTGACGTTAAGATTGAAAACAATTTTTAATGTATTTTTCAAATTTCATGAATTTTAAATTCAAATTAAAACTTATCATTCAATTTATGAATTTCCTCGATTATAAACTAAACTTTTTGTCACAGATTTTGTCATTTTATATGGGAATCAGAAATGATTTAAATGACAAAAATTTGTAAATGATTTGAATTGAGTTCTGAATAATAAACACAAAATTTGAGTGAATTTTGAAGAATTTCATTCACTTTTCTCATTGAAAATGTGCTGTCAGTCAGAAAGTTATGGCCAATAATGAAGTTATCCTAAGGGAAACTGTCTTCACTATAATAGCTGTCAGTCCCCTATTGTCCACTACTTTGGATGACTGGCCTCTGTATGTATGTTTGACCAGTGATTTTGTACACTCAATACATAATCGCTTTTATTATAATATGTATAACAGATTCGATGCAAACGAATAGCAGATATTGAATATTGAAAAGCGTTTACTGCAGAGGAATAACTAATTGCAAAAATGTTGCCACTTTTGGCACCGACACAATACGCCAGTCCCTTAGCACTGACAACACATTTTCGGACATAGCATTCTATTCTTCTCTATTCTTGTGCTGTGCAGTACTCTCCCAGTAGTTATAATAAATTTGTTTAATCCATTGATGCCTTTCCTCCAATGGGTGACCATCTGGTCCACCATATCTACAGAAAAGATATTAAAAATATAAGACGAACAGCACCGGTGCCTCCCTGTGAGCTGCGCCCGATGGTGTCCGCTACTGCTTAGGGTCAACACACAGGCAAGTATTACACTAATAAAGAGGTCAGTGCTGTCGGAGCGAATGGTTGTGTCAGTTAAATGAGAATGAATTGAATAAATTGTATGAATCTTTGTATCCATTTATTGATAACATATTTCGGGAAACTCTTTGACTCTCAAAATACTCTGTCATATCTCAGTCTCGTATAATATATACAGAAATCATAGATATATACAATCGAAAAGTTATATATTGTTTCGAAATTAGAGCACAAATAAAGTCAGTTTTACTGACTTATAAATCATTGCGATTATTACGCTCTTGCCATAAGTCTCTCTCTCTCTCTCTCTCTCTCTCTCTCTCTCTCTCTCTCTCTCTCTCTCTCTCTCTCATCAAAAGCTTCGCAAAAGTGTTTACTGGCATTCATTTTACAAAATGTTAGCTCATCTAGGACTGAGTCAGTCATCATTGAGAGCACATACACCTTAAAATACCAGATGAACACAACTCTTGAACGCTATGAGCTGTAGCTCTATATTAAGTGTAATATTCATTGATTTGATTGATCATCACTTTTGAACCGCTTTTTTGTTATCACTCAGAAACTGAGTCCAAATTTTGCGTTGAATTTGAACGCAAATTAAGTGATTCGTTCATAACTTCAATATTAAAATTTCAATAAACAGGGTATATATCAAAAAAGCAGACCACAGCCATCAACAACATCAACGTGCAAATGATGAGCAAGGTATATCACTTTTACCTAAGCTCATAAAATTTTGAAAATATAAAAAATTTAACTTGGTTCCAAATTAGCTCAGGATAAAATTATGATTGTAATTGTTCATCTCCTAGCTTCATCTTGATTATCCTTAAGCTATTCCGTGTTAATCAAACCCACGTTAATGTTATCAAAAGCAGAGCTCAGAATTGAGACACGAATTGATTTGAACTTTGTTCAGATGAGTCTAATATTACCCGAATCTTAAGCTCTGGTCTCTAATTGAATATCTCTTTCGGCAGAATCGTAGGGAACAGCCATTTAGAGTAAGTAATAAATAGAGACAAAACTGTGGGACCGATAGTTAAGTTAATCACACGAATCACATCACACTTTGACATTGCATTAAATCCATTGCAAAGCCGTAAGCTTTTTGGCTATGAAAACGGGTGAACCCACAGCTGCAGACGATTAAGAGATGCGTCATTTACTCGACAGTCGACACCAATTACTTCATAGCACTGGATTTGGATCTGATATCGTGTGTAAGTGTGCGAAGGTGTAAGTCTTAAGCCTATAATTTATATAACGTTTTATATTATATTTGACTGTCTTTTCGCGTTTCACTGTTATTACCGAAAACGCTGAAAACACAGCTCCGGGTCTCAGGGCTTGAAAATCACACAAACATTCAACTGATTTAATGGTAGTATTCAGAGATGAATGAGTGGATCAATGAAAAAGTCAAAAGAAAAATCTTAAATCAGTTAATAGTTTGTTTATAGACATATCGAGGCTATGGGAACGCCAACGTAAGCCATATATTCCCATTTTGAACGACTCGATTTAAACTAACGATCAATTGAGCCTGGGTTTGATACTTGGTCAGTCGAAATTTTCTAAATATAGGAAAATCAAATTTTCAACCGAATTCACCAGAAAAACAATGCTCAGAGATGACCAAGCTTAGAAAAAAGTGTAAATAAAATCGATACTCATTTGAAATATTTGCAGCATGCAACATTACAGATTCTGCTTGATATTGATTTTTTACTGCCTTGACAATCACTATCTTATCAACTTATACAACACTAATTTTGTCACCATGGCTGTTTCAGGAAACATTTATTGCTTAATTATTCTCAAAATAAATGGGATAAAGCTTTTTGTAAGTGAGCTAATTTATCTTGTTCAAAGTTTAATAGTTTGTGTACTGTTTCAAAACCAGGACATAAATTATGCTTTTTTTCGTGTAATTACAGAATATTCTTCACATAAACAAAGAATTAACGACTGATATGAGAATAGAGTAATAGTGGAGTAATAGTGGGCTTTCTTTAATAAGGCACTGAATTTACGAAACATTTACTTTTTGGAGGCAGACATCTAATTGAA
>JAQFXL010001369.1:0-12370 GCA_034693445.1 Edwardzetes edwardsi | reverse complement strand
CAAACAATTTTTTCTCTTTAAAATCAATACTTCATTCAATTCTATGCATTCATTTGAAAACAAACAAAACTAAATTAAATAACAAATAATAAGCACTTCCCTAGAAATCCCTTTTTATCTGAATTATTAATAACTTTGAATGAAATGCATTGAAATTATAGCATAAATCAAAACTAATAAATACAGTCGCTAAAGAATTCTAATGACGCTTTCCAGAATAATCCCAACCATGTAATCCATAAGAAAAAAGGCGGACACAGAAGACCCAAATAGTAATGTAAACAATAGAAGCATTTGATTTGTACGAAGGCTGACAAACAATCACTGCATGAGGTTATTACCTAAATGGTTGTTATATTGTTGGAATCGCACTGATTTGGTTGGGGTTATTCTGGAAAGCGTTATTAGCATTCGTTATCCACTGTAAGTTATAATTTAATCCAATTCCGGACTCAAATGCGATTCTTTTTCACTTTTTGCTGACATTTGCTGCTATAAAATAGTGTCAAATCATTAGTTTTTGATCTAATTATGTTTGTTTAGAGAAAGACCAATCGATTACTGTTTACTTTATAAAGATGACCATTGATTGGTCTCATGAGTTAAAAAGAATAACACAAACTCATCAAATATTTTCAGTGCTTCCACCAAAACATGATTAAACTTCTCTAGAGAAAGAAGTTCAAAAATAAAATGATAGATTTGAATTGCTTTGCTCAATTTCAAAAGAGAAGTTACAATGATCTTTCTCAGTTATATTGAGTTACATTGCTTTGAATCGATTTTCAAAAATTTCCAAATAATTTTATTTTTGCTGATTAGTCACAGAACAGTGGCATTTGCTGAGCAGTTCGACCTCATCTCAGGAACAGCCGGCACCCAGACACGAACATTCGGCAGTTATGCACAACAACTGTATGTATATCTACGGAGGAATGACTGACCTGAACCCCAGATCAGACTTCTGGAAATGGAATTTCGGAAATCGACGCTGGCATCGAATAAAGAGCAACAAAGGACCAGGGGAATTACACAGCCATACGGCAATAGAAGCCTTCAACTCAATGTTTATTTTTGGAGGCGAAAGATCTGGAAATTTGTTGCGAGACTTATGGAGATTTAATCTTAGTAATTTACTATTCAATAGTTTGATACAATTTGTAAGAATATAATTATGATTACAGACACTGAGCATTGGGAGCGCATTAATGCTGAGGGCATTATACCTAATTCCCGTTGCAGACATGTAGCCCTTGCCAACCCTTTCCTTGATATTAACATCGAGGAAGAGACCAATAATAAAATACTTCGGTTGAGTTCGAAATCTAATTGTATTACGAATTCTCAGAATCAAAGTAAATCATTGACTTCGGCGCCGACCAAATCAATATCCATGTGTTTCGGACAACCGACAGATACCCCTCTTCACGAAAATGGAAAACCGCTGAAACAATTCAAGTTTAAAGTCCATACTATGCCGGGTCTGTGCAGTGGTAGAAGTGCTACACTTTCTGATGACGACGAAGATATTGAAAATGATGGCAACGCTATCGTAAATGAGAATTATGGCAACGATTTCACTAATCGTGAAGTTCAGGTCACTATGAGGTCAGTATTCAATTAGACATCGATTTGATCCAAAATTTATTGCAAAATCGATATTATCTGATATTTTTAGAAAAAGTCTTAAAGAGAAGATATCGCGCAGTCGTCTCGTGAGAAGTATATCGACAAACAGTTATAATATTTTGCACCAAAACGTGTTGACTACCGAAGAATTGAAGGACGAATTGGAGAAATTGGTTGAAGAGGCGACGCCTCAAATGCAGAGACAGAATGGAATCGTTTCGAATAAAACAGATGGAAATTATCACCGATTGAAGAATCGGTCAAAAATGCAGAAATCTATCAGTTCTAACGCTGTGTTGGAGTCCGACAGCGAGTCTTCCACTCCTCAGCATTGCGCCAATCGCTCAAACCGTCCGCTTTCAGAAGTAATTCAAACCCAATCAGTTACGGCCACACCTTTGGACGAAGATATCAATAGTCAGGCGTGGATAAAGAGGCGCACTGTTCACGAGTCAATGTCTTACTACAGTCTGTGCTTTCCTTCACCGCCCAATCGAAGCAAAAGTGGGTCCGAATCATCGACCACTTCTATCGACAATAACGGGGCCGGACATCAATCTCTCAATCGTTTTATTCCATCCAGTTTTGACAGATCACTCTCAGAGTTCGACGAAGACCTGGAAAACCTTCAACTCATCGGAAATATTCGTCCGATTGATGATAAAAGTCTTTCGCCAGAAGAGAGCACATCCTCACCACTGATTGAATTGGATGACCAAAACAATATTATGACTATTTCATCGCCAGTTGAGACCCGACCCAAGTCTAGTGGCTATAACTCATCCCTAACTTTATATACTCCAAGTGTTGAGAGCAGAGGAATTCCTCATTCGGTATCTCACAGTTCTGGTTATCACTCGTTTACAGACGACGGAATGTATGAGCACAGGGAATTTGCCGGCGCTCTCCAGCACACAGCCATTGTTCCCCGTCGTGTTAACCGACAGCCCAAAGATTTGGTGGAACTGAAGAGTTTAAGCGCCAGACTCTCCGAACAGATTCAAAGTCAAATCGCGGAAAACGGCAATCCTTTGCTACCTTTGAAATTATCCAAAGAGAGCAGAGCCCGTTCCTGGGATAGAGCGTCCACTAGACGTGAATCTTTGCTGAGCTCAAGAGGTAATATGACCCCCGGCTGTGAGAACACGAAAATTTCGTGGCAGCCAAACATAAATGTTATAAAAGAGGTGGTGGTGCCAGGCTCTCCTGCTAGTCGCAAGTGGTCGTACAGTCCGGCTAAAGCCAAACTACATCAACACCATTGGCAGCTCTGTATGTATATATTCGGCGGTAAAGAACAGGGCATTACTGGAGTTTATAAACAGCCGATGACTGTCTGGAAGTTTTATATTTGAAATTAAATTAATTTTGTTTTTATTGTCTGTCATTATATTTGTTGTTTAAAACAGACTTTTTTATAAGTTTTAATTTTGTTTAAATTATTCGTTCGTTTGATTGAGTTTTGACTCAATTCTGATACTCATTACCTCATAATTACTGTCATTTAAATAATAATCGTATTATTAATACAATTTAATGAAAAATATATCAAATATAGTCATAATTGCAATGATTTAAAATCACATCAAAAATGTCTTCAGCGGTGCTTTAATACTAATCACAACTAAGAATCTTTGATAAAACCCATTGTTTGGATGAAAAAAAAGTTTGTTAATAAGGATTAGAGATCTAACAAATATATCAAAAGTGTAACAAATAATACCCAAAATTATTCACTCGATGTACAAACTATTAAATATTTGAATTAATCATTTTTCTAGTGTTAAACAAGTCTCAAAACATTCTAAGAACCAATTTCTATGGTATATATTGCGTGCAATAATTCACTATTGAGTTTAGTTTTTGGTTAAATTTTGTGATAATCAGTTGGTTTTGTCATTTGTTTAATATTAATATCGATATTATTATTGAAAACATTATTTGATTGAATTTAACTCAATATTATTATTATGTTTATAATTGTAGACATTATTTAAATTATTTGATTCATTGATTTATTCTTTGAAACCTTACCTTAAATCTGGAATTTATTGATTAGAATTGTATTACCCATCAAATAATTATCTTTATTCAAATCAAATTAAAGTTCAAATCAAGAATTTGTGTAATTATTTGGAGAAGAACTCAATTCTTTGGGTTTGATATGAATTTGGCGCTCAAACACTCAATTCTTGCGGTACTTTACAATGCTTTCGAGGATTTGTGATCTTTATATATATATGAGTAGTGATTCAAATGATATATAGGTTGGTATATAAAAGTACGGAACGATTAGTTGTGAAAACATCGACAATCGATTAATCGATTTTCAAATTATGAAAGTCTTGTGAAGTCTTTGTGATTATTTGGAGTAATTTGAAGCAAAATCGAGTCATTTCACTGTCATTTTCATCTGAATCTCAGACATTATGATTCGCGGTTACGGCCCGGGAATACCCGGTCAGTCATCAATGATGGCATCGCCAGTAGTTGGACCAACAGCTCCACCGTCAGTGTCTGCTCAGCCCAGCCCTAACCCCAACGTAAACCCTTCACATTCTTCGTCACAATCACTTCGGGCACCAATGATGGCACCGCAACGCAATCTTTTCCAAAGTCCACAGCCGCCAGTGGGCAGTCCAGCCGGTTATGGCGGTCCTCCCACTCAACGATATCCTCAGTCACACCACATGCGAATGGCTCCCAACGCACCGCCATTTGCACCCAATGTACGGCCAATGGTTCCGCCGCCGCCTCCAACCGGACCTCAAGGCATGAAAAGATCAGTTTCCGTAATGAATGCGCCGCCAATCGGAGGACAGCCATCAAAGGGAATGCCAATGCCAGGCATGGGAGCGATGGGTCCTCCGTCTGGACCTTCACATCAGTCGAGTTCATCGAAGAAAAAGAAGAAATTGTCGGACAAAATACTGCCGCAAAAGGTTAGGGATTTGGTGCCGGAATCGCAGGCATACATGGATTTGTTGGCCTTCGAGAGGAAACTGGACTTCACTATAATGAGGAAACGACTCGACATTCAGGAGGCGCTCAAACGACCGATGAAACAAAAGCGCAAACTTAGGATTTTCATATCAAACACTTTCTATCCGGGAAAACCTGAAGGCGATCAGAATGAAGAGCCATCTGTGCCCTCGTGGGAGCTCAGAGTGGAAGGCCGACTGTTGGAGGACCCGAACGCTCCGAAAGCAGATCAAAGTAAACTTAAGCGCAAATTCTCGTCGTTTTTCAAAAGTTTGGTCATTGAATTGGATAAAGACCTGTACGGACCGGACAACCATTTGGTTGAATGGCATCGAACGCCGACCACCACTGAAACCGATGGTTTCCAAGTGAAACGTCCGGGCGATAAGAATGTTCGCTGTACTATACTCCTACTGTTGGACTACCAGCCCCTTCAGTTCAAACTTGACCCGCGTTTGGCGCGACTGTTGGGCATTCATACGCAGACCCGTCCCGTCATAATAAACGCTTTGTGGCAATACATCAAAACCCATAAACTACAGGACCCACACGAAAGGGAATTCATTAATAATGACAAATATTTGGAGCAAATATTTCAGTGCCAGAGAATGAAATTCGCAGAAATCCCGTCACGGCTTCACCATCTGCTGCATCCGCCCGACCCCATAGTCATCAACCATTTGATTAGTGTTGAGGGGCCCGACATGAAAAAGACCTCCTGTTATGATATCGATGTTGAAGTGGACGACCCGTTGAAGATTCAAATGAATAACTTTTTGTTGTCGACCGCCAGTCAACAGGAGATCCAATCACTCGATAATAAAATCCACGAAACGGTCGAAACAATAAATCAGTTGAAAACGAATCGCGAGTTTTTCCTCAGTTTTTCGACAGATCCGCAACAGTTCATCAATAAATGGCTTATCTCTCAAATGAGAGATTTGAAGGTAAGACTACACAACCATTCTCTCCACCACTCTGTCCACCATTTGCTCACATTTGTAACCTTTGCAGACAATGACAGATCAAGTGGGAAACCCCGAAGAAGAACGCAATTCAGACTTTTTCTTCCAGTCCTGGACTCAAGAAGCAGTTTGTCGTTATTTTTACGGCAAAGTCCAGCAGAGAAGAGCGGAGTTGGAACAGGCGCTCGGCATCAGAAATGCATAAATCATTTAATATATCCCACTTTTATTCGTTTTTTTCATCTGGTTTTGTCATCTTTTCATCAAATTTTAAGAGATTTTTAATTTATTCGCTTTATTTAAATCAATTGTCTGAATGTTTCCAATGTTTGTAATTAACTTATTGTTTATTATTTCGATTTTACATTATTTCTAATAAATGACAAATAAATTGATTTTCACTCAATTGTTGTGTTGATTACAATCAATAATCAAAACAAAAACGGGTTAACTGTTTGTCAACAGTCGTTGGCTGACCCGCGCGCAGGACTTGATTGTCAACTGAGAAGATACTAAAGAAGATTTTAATCTTATTTTTTGAACCGCTCATCGGTTACTACTCAACGGCTCAACAAATTAATTACCGATTCCTTGATATCGCGTGAAATCATTTTTTGATTTTAAAACTGATTCTCATCTCAAAAGATATCACAAAATATTTACAACGAATCAAAAATGTCTTTCAAACCATTGATTGCATTCGTCTTCATATCATTGATGGATACAACCAATAGTACACCAAAACTTTGCTCAAAAAAGACAACACCATTGAAGTCATTCACAACAGTCACACAACTGGTTAACGATTCCTATTTGATAACCGCTAACGACAGACGATTTTCTCTGTTCGAGAGCACAGAGTTCGTGAATTTTACCGAAAGTTACTCGAATATCGTAACCGATGATAATTCGAAATTCGGAGAAAATGAATTCTGGTTTGACATTATTTTCGTCATTGATATCAACGGCTTTTGTATTAATGTCGAGGAAAAGTTGTTTGTCATTGACGTAAGTCTTCAAAAAATTAGTTTTTCAATAAATTATAATAGATTTGATCGAAAAATTGCAAAATTTTCTTTAAAGTTGATAGAAGAACAACAGAGTAAAACAGCAGTTGCCCATAAGTATGCCTATTATACCAACCAAGTGTGGACTAGAGTCAATTATATGGACTATCAGAATACAGGCCTGGATGTTCTCAATAAAATCAATGAAAAGAAGTCAATATTCAAATCCAAATTCAAATTAGTTCTGTATTTCCAATCATTCGGATTACTTGTCGTCAATGGTATTAAACATATAAAACATTTTCTCTTCATTTCATTATTGAATGAAACTAATTGTCTTATAGGTGTCAATGAGTCAACACTGGCTTATTGTACGGCCGACGGCTGGAAAGTGAGTGAAAGGGCACTCAAAAGTGAGATAGACTTTCACAAAATCGACGCCGGATTTGTAGATAACGACGAAAAAGTGGTTTATCTCTTCGAAACCGATTCGATTAGCGATGATTCGAAACACAACAGAAAACATTACTACAATTGTTCCTATACTTTGAGGGTTAGCTCAGAATAGACTGAATATATGTCATTGTTTTATAAATAATTTAATTTGTATTCTAATCAAAGACTTCGGAAGTTTCTCTCAAATGTGAGAAGAAATCGATGAGTGACTTATGTTTGAGTGAAGAACCTAATAATGTCAACAAACAGAGCCTAAGTATGTCACTCATAGCTCTAATTGTTTTGGTGGTCATTATTGTCATCATATTTCAAGCGATTGTATGCCTGCTTTGCTGTCCGGCAAAGAAAAAAGATGAACTTTCCGAAACCCACAAGACACTAGTAGCGGGTAAGGAAAGTCATGCCATCTCATCACCCGAGGAAAGTGTGGACAGCAAAAAAGATCAAGTCAAATTAATTACATAAAAATTTAAATAATTCCAAAAATTTATTCTCGAATTGAAATTTTATTCTAAAAATTTTAATAAAAATTGTTTTTTGAATTTGAAATATCGTTTTAAGCCTTGAATTTTGATACTTGCAGTGATTTGCAGTGCATTTACTCTATTGTTGGCTAATATTTTGAATTTTCATTTGAAAGTTCATCGATTCGACTGAACTGATTCTCAAATGAATTTATAATCGATTCAAAAATATATTCAGTTTTTTATGAAAGACTCTAAAATGAATTTAAATTTTTTTATAACGATTTATTCACTTTTCAGCTTTAAATGTATTATAAATTCCCAGTTTGGAGACGATTATTTGACTATCAAGTCTGTAAGTACTAAGAGTTCAAATATGATCCAGTTATCAAAAATTGGCAATAATTTCAGCTTTTGAAGAGTAATAAAAAGGAAAGGATGGAAATCGAAGAAATTGACAATAAGTTAATTGAAATAAAGGCATTAAATTTATCCAATACTCAAATTATCGGTGAATTCGAGAACAACAAAATCACAATTAATTGTCCGTAAGTTCAAAATCATTTCATTTTACAAACAAAATATGAAAACAATTAATTCATAGTTTTGGAGACAAAAAGAGTGATTATTATTACATAAAGTGGTTCATTGATAGCAAACAAATAAGTGACAGACAATTGAGAAATCGGACAAAACTACGAATGAGTTTCAAAGACAATAAAATAGTAATCACTTATTTGAAAGAAGAAGATTCAGCTCTTTATTCGTGTCAGTTAAGGGTTAGAATCAACTCAACACTCGAAGAATTGGCGCTCAATTCAACAAATTATAAACTTATGGTCTATTCATTTATTAAAGGGGGAATTGACCCTCGATCACCCAAAGTAGCCGTGAAGTTGATCTTTGTCTTAGCATTTGTTATATTCTGTCTAATTATTTTCATCAAATCTAAAATTTATTAGCAATTTATGAACATTTGATTTAATTTTCTTTTGAATATAATTTTTATCTCAATTTTAGATTAAATTTAGCTTTTTTTTAAAGAAACATAAATTCAACGAAATTGACGAAAGATTTTATTAGCGGTATTGCTGAGCAAAATTTAGCCAAGAGCCATTAATTATTTGACAAAATTGCAAATATAATATCTTGCTTATTTTGTAACAGAAGAAAAATGAAAATTTATAGCCAGTAAATTTAATAATTAGATATATTTTGAAAGTAATTTTATTAAATTAGAATCAAATAAATTCAAAAAATTATTAAAATGAAAATATTCTGATTGCAAGTTGTGATGAATCGGATGGTTTCCAACGACAACCGAAACAAAAATCAAACAAAAATGAATTCTTATTCAAAGATAGTTTATTTGCTCAAACTATTTATTTAAGCTTGATCGTTTTTTTCAATTCCAACCAAAAATAAATGGCTTTTTTCACAAAACTACTCACATTCTTAGGCTTCAAGAAACGGGAGGCGAATATTCTTGTAGTGGGTCTGGACAACAGTGGAAAGACCACTATAATGAATCACTTCAAACCACCTGAAGAGAAAAGCAGTGAAATCGTTCCGACGGTTGGATTCAATGTCGAAAAGTTTAAAATAAAAAACTTGACGTTCACTGCCTTCGATATGTCAGGACAGGGAAGATATCGCAACCTTTGGGAACACTATTACAAAGGTGTCCAGGGAATCATCTTCGTTATCGACAGCTCCGACTCATTGCGATTAGTTGTGGCCAAAGATGAACTCGAAATGATGTTAAAAAACTCCGACATCGCATCCAAACCTTCGATTCCAATTCTATTCTTTGCCAATAAAATGGATTTAAAAGAATCGCTTTCGAGCGTCAAAATAAGCCAAACATTGGGTTTGGATCAGTTCAAGAACAAGGCTTGGCATATACAGGTACCTTTATATCACCTTTACCTTTATACCTATTATTAATTGTCTGTTAGGCATCAAATGCGGTCACCGGTGAAGGACTGATGGATGGAATTGAATGGCTGTCCGAACAACTGATGCAACAAAACAAATAATTGAACTTAAATTGTCTTCAATTCAAATCTCATTCAATTGCTTTTGAATACAAAACCAATAAATCGATGAAATAATCTTTTATTCCTTCAAATTGTTATCCAGTAAATCAAAGCCTGAATTCATTCTATTTTTAGTTTTAAACTAAAAATTGATTTTCAATTAAAATTTCTAAGAAAGCAATCAATGATTTGAAAGAATAACGAATTTGAAAACTCTTGAAATCATTTACACCACATTTGTTGTCTAGGTCAAAGTATACTATTTGTTCGAATGGCTCTGTCAACACATCCTGGAGTGGCATCAATTTAAAAATAATTCAAAAATGAAATAATAGTTTTAAAAGGCCTAGAACACCGATTCTCAAAATACCACATTTTCTACTCAACAGAGAAAGTGTAGATTTCTTACTTCAACTAACATTCAAACATATCATAACAAATTGATATGAGTAAGCAACTAATTTATAAAATTATGAACCTTTTAATAATTGATCAGAACTTTTAGGATTAAGTTTAAAAAAAAGAAAAAATTGCTTTTGAATATTCCAGTTCACAAAAATTAGAGTTCATGAATAAGCTAGCAAAAGGACAATAAATTTTCAAAGTTGAACTTGCTCTCTTTTCCAGCATAAGTTATAAGGCATTTTGAGAAACCCTGGCCTAGAACATCTCAATTAATTTCTTCAATATTCAATGACAGAGCGAACAGTGTTTCCAGATCTGAGTAAATCAAACGCTTCATTGATTTGATCCAATTTGAAGCGATGTGTAATGAGTCCATCAATCGGTAGGTCTCCCCGGACATACTTTTCGGTCAAATTCTGTACAGTTTTGCGCGACTTTTCGTTAGCAAAGTAGCCGCCCATCAGTTTTTGACCATTGAGGAGATTAGACACTTTTACTTCTAAAGTTTTACCACTGGGTCCCAAACCTATATTTTTACCAAAAAATCACCGAATAATGTAAAACTGAACAAGGACAGACTAACTAACCGACGGCCACCAACACTCCCCAGGGTGTCAGTGAATTTAAACCACTTTTAAGAACTTCGATATTTCCGATGCAATCGAAGGCGTAATCGATTCCTCCTTTACTTATCAAATATTCTTCTATTGGTTTGTCTGAGAATAGATGTATTGAATGACTTAAAAAAATTCGATGAAATTAACTCAAAAAATTACCTAGACTCTTGGCATTAATAAATTGCGTGCAACCAAACTGTTCAGCATATTTGCGTTTATCAGGATTTATATCAATACCAATAATATTTTTAGCCCCAGATTGTTTACAGGCCAAAACAGTGGACAGTCCAATAGCACCTAAACCCCATATAGCACAGGTTGAGCCAGGGTGAACTTGGGCTAGTTTTTGAACTGATCCAAAACCAGTACCAACAGCACAACCAATTATGCAGGCGCTCTTCAAATCGACTTTTGGATTCACCTGAAATGTGATTGAAATTAAGTGGAAATACTTGACTTTAAGCAGCGATATTTAAGCAGCATTTTATTGCACAGAATATAGTTTAATGTGGACTTACTTTACATATTTGTGAAGCTCTCAAAACGCTGTATTCAGAAAAAGTATTGGTTCCACAGAACGCCAACAATGGTTTGCCATTGACTTTCATTCTGGTCTCACCGTCGGAATGATATAAAGTGGTGTCGAAATTGGCGTCCAAACACCGGTTAGTTCGAGGGTTTGAACAGAGTTCACATTTGTCACAATTGGGTATAAAAAGGGGAACAACAGAATCTCCGATCTCTATTCCGGTTATTCCTTCTCCAATCGACTCAACCACAGCAGAGCCTTCATGTCCAAGAACTACAGGAAGTCCTTGGAAATCAAGTTTGAGGTCAGTCTCTTGATTCCATAGAAAGTGTGCATCACTGGCACAGATACCGGCGGCTACATTTCGCACACGAATTTCACCGAATTTTGGCGGATCTACTGTTATATTCTGTCCATTTTTTGAAATTAAAACAAATTTATGATGAATTTGAAGAAGAGATTTATACCTCTATTGTCAGGGGCTGCCCCTCCTTCCAAAGAACAGCGGCTCTACAGCTGATTACCTAATGAGTTGAAGTTTTGAAATTTCAAATACGAAATATTTTTAAATTACTTTTTCTGCCGTCGAATACATTCCTTTCGGCCGAGAGTTCAAAATATTTAATTAATTTGTTGTCAAATCATCTCTTTTTATATGAAGATTCATCGAGAAATTGCTGTTAAAGTGATGATCGAAGTAATGCAGAGAAGAGTAATAACTACTTATTCGAAATCTAATGCGAAAGATATGATTTTGGTTTATCTCAAATTGTTTCCACATTTTCTCATTGATTTTCAAAAATTCATAAAACTTTGTAAAAATAATATTTATCAACATTTAGTGATAATTTATAATAATTATTGAAGAGTATCAAGGTGGTAACATTTTTGAAAAGGCAAAGTCTCTCCATTTCATTGATCAATAAGTTTTAAAAATTTAATTATTTGATAAGAAGTTATATCACTATATAATGATTAGATTAATTCGAAACTGATTGGTGACAATCTTGGTTATTTCAATGTTTTCTTTATTTATATTGAATGTCATTATTTATCAAACAAGTGATTGATTCCAGAAATAAGTTTGAATTAAGTGCTTATACTCCATAAGTTATGGACCTTTGCTTTGTTCTGTTCTGTTCTGTTCTGTTCTGTTCTGTTCTGTTCTGTTCTGTTCTGTTCTGTTCCGGACAATTTTGGTCATATGTCTTATCCATCAACTTTGAAAAAAACAAAAAGTGTTCCAAAAATCAATGGATGAAAAACTATCAAAAATA
>JAQFXL010001368.1:0-12372 GCA_034693445.1 Edwardzetes edwardsi | reverse complement strand
TGTAAGTGGAAAATTACAATTATTATTTAACATTTCAAAACATTTAATCTGAATACTTTTGAGAAAAGAGACATTTGCTATGTCTTTAATAGACAAATGAGCCCCTGGTAGTCTTATCAAAACCTAGTCAACAAAAGGTCACAAATAATAATATTGTCGCAATTCCTTCATTTTATTCTATTTAATAATATAAATAGAGTGCAATAATTCTCAGCAAAAATATTTCAGAACTCAATCCGAAAACAAATTATTGAAATGAAATCAATTATTATTACATTTTATTTTCATTTGTTTTTGGGAATGAAATTCGTGTTCGAAATACTTGTCTCTTCACAGGTAACAAAGGCTTTCCTCATCCAAAAGGGGATGGATTCGAATTGAGAGCTGGACAGACTCACAATTTTCAAGAACAACATGACTAAGCCGGCAGAATATGGGGTCGAACTAACTGTGGTGCTAACGGCCACTGCGAGACCGGAGATTGTGGTCAGAATATTAAGATTACCAAATATTCAATCAATACATTAATCAATAGTTGCGAACAGGAAATAGAATTCAATGCCAAGGTTGGGGTCAACCACACTAGCTGAAATTAAACTGAATGGTTGGGGCAATCAGGACTTCTATGATATAAGTCAAGTGGATGGCTTCAATTTGCCCATCAATCCAGTGCCAGATAAATTCAAAAAAAGCATCAAACGGTCCCTATGACTGCAATCCCATTGACTGTAGCGCTGATGTGAACGGAAAATGTCCGCAAGAATTAGCCATTAAATCGGGTGGTCATACAATTGCGTGTCAGAGTGCGTGTACTAAATGGAGGGCAGAAGCATATTGCTGTTCGGGTGCTATGAATGACCGCAATAAGTGCACACCAAATAAATTTCCACGTAATTACCCTGAATATTTCAAGGGAATGTGTTGTGATGCCTACAGCTGGGCGTTCAATGACGCAACCAGCACATTCACATGTCATGGTAACCCTCAAACTGCTTACGAAGTTGTGTTTGCCATTAAAATAAAGTATGAAAGAGGAGGGCCCCAAAGGCATCAATAAGTTTGAAATCTCGGATTTCAGTGAGCAATAAAATAAAGGTTTGAACTTGGCAAAATTCAATCACTTACGACAAGAAGCTGTTGTCTCATAAAACTGTAGTGAAGGACGAAATTGATTTCAGTTCTTCGGTCGGGTGTAGGGATCGGTTCCTCGTAAAGACTTTTACTGATTTCGCTTTCATTGATCTGAATCCGAGAATTTCTTTTTCGACTTCTATTACTGCAATCAGAACTATAACCCAATTGATTCAAATCAGACTCAGACTCTTCGGTAAATGAAAATAAAGGTTCGGTAGCCTTTAAAGTGATGGTCGGCACCACGAACTCAATTGTTTGTGTGGCTCTCACTCCGGCGTATAGTTTAGAAGATGATGACTTTGATGTCAATGCTTGCAATTGTAACCTCTTTTGCCGTCTAATCCTTAGAGACCGACAGATATATAATAAAAGGAAAGTTATGACACAAACACTGATTATTAGAAAAGGAATTGAAAATTGTGGTGATTTTAGGAACTCTTCAAAAAAGTTTGGATTTTCATCCAATTGCTTCTTAGACATCATTATTACGATTATTATTCTGAGTTTTTGATTCACTCATTATCTTTGATTCAAGTTTTCAATCCATTTATTGAATCAAAATCACATCAAAAGTATTTTTATTTCCAACAATTCTTGTGTTATAAGTGTAAAAGTATTTGTTTAGAGGCAGGTGCTCTAGCTCACTTACAAATAATTCATTTGTTGCATTAATTCGAGAAAAACATGAATTATTGTTTGGATAACAAGGCTTTGACGTCAATACTAATAAAACGACAGTTTAAGGTTGATATCTATTCGGTTCAGTTTCTGCTCTCATCAGACAATATAAGAGTAGAATCAGTTCACCGATTAATAAGATTATCCTTCGATTGCATCTAAGTTCTCGAAAAATTGTCAAAATTATCGATCAATTTCATAACACAAGTATAAGTTAGTCCATATGTGTCGTCACAGATCCGGATTAAACATACATTTATTGGTTGTTATCAGCCATTATTGCGAACATAAATCATATTTTCAGTTCATTTTATTATTTAATCATTTTATTTATTAATCTGATATTTGTTTTCCACAAACAGTTCAACTCTAGAGATTTAATTGGAAAAGGTTTTGAATGAGCCAGCATATATTCATTGTCAGCAATCACATTGTGCTCTACTTCTGTAATTGGTTGTAGCCTTAATTGAAAATACAATTTATTTTAATTGAAAAGTAGTTGTCCAAGAACCTTTTTTAAATTCAAATTAATTGCATTTAACGTATTTATAAAATGTTTATCAAATAATCTAGTTCAATCAATTAATAATCAGTAATTCTGTTAAAATTTGAAAATTGTAGAATTTGTTTCTGTCTGAGTTTAATTAATTGTTGCTAGCTTAAATATAATTTTCCACTTCAGAAACTGCTGCACAAAGCGATAGATTAATAATAATTGGTCATTGATCAAGAACATACATTTGGTTTGAGACAAAATGGGTTGTTTGTCGCAAATCCTATTTATCTAATGAAAACACATTTAAATTGATTACAAATCGAGTTATTTTTGATACAAATATTTGTATTTTGACTAAAATTTGAATTATTTTATTCTCTAATCATTTTGTAGAGAAAGTAAAGCACTTGAGAGGAGAACACAATTAATTTGATACTTAGACACAAAGAACACCACAATTAAAGCCTATTGATTGTAGCACCTGTTCATACAGTGAATATATATATGGTGTTCCGCCACCTCTCTTGCCATCTGTTTCAACTTAATATTGACTAAAAGCTGGTCTCATTTGCCTTAAACACAATACATGTATATTAGGCTAAAAATAATGAGAAGACATTACCGGCACTACCATCACAACCAGCACCAGTCAAAAGCAGAATATCGTTTGCGATATGCCATACGTTTAGTGATCGACGCCTACATTAGTACGGGTTCTAACAAATCCTTGATTAGCGCTTCTCTATGCGAATAATAGGCTATCCGTTCCCTTGAATGCAATTTATTCGATATTCTGATTTATAAATCCCAGGAATATTGGAGATGTGCGCCAATGACTACACTCTAGCTTTTTATTGAATATGTGTCCCAATTATTTCCATAATTTATGCCACAATTTATATACCAGTCTATGTAAGTGTAAAGTTTGGGACTATTTTTGCAAGAAGTCCGATCAAAATCACCTCAAAGAAGAAGATGACGAAGAAGATGATCCAGAGATCCTCCGCTTTTGGGTCCCACAAAGGAGTTTCTCCACCCAATCAGGTCTACAAATATTTGATACCAATTCAAAAACAATTCAAGAATTTTTGAGTCAATTTTCCTATAATAGTTCCAATATTAATAATCTAGTTAAATTCTGTATAGTCGCGTCAAAACAAGTAATTATTTGCAATTTTACAACTTAGAACCTAGAACATTTTCTCCAATGCAATATCCTATAACTTCTAAAATTTGAAGGAATCTTGCTCCTCGATTTTTGAAACCTTGGCGAACAGATTGATAAAACTTTCAGTTCAGATTAGAATTGATATATAAATTACCTTGATCATCAAAGAGTGTCACAATAACTTTGAATAACAATTTTTAGTTCAATCACTGACTCCGAGTTTAAAGAGTTTCAAAAGAGATTCAGTGACCTCTGCGTCCACTATCGCTGAAGAGGACGATCCAATCACTTTGATAAAGAAGAGAAGACATTCAGATATTTCAAGAGCTTTAATCGGTAAAAGTCATGAATGGCCCGAAAGGATACTGAAATTTTCAAATCCTGACCTCTTGAAGAGAACTAATTCTTCGTCGAGTATTAGACTCTCGTTATATAAGGAATCCATAAAAAGTAATCTTAATTTCGAGAAAAGTATCGAAAGTTTATCAAAACATTGAATCGATTGACAGCACAAAACGAAGCCCAGGCTATTGCAGAAGAAGAAGGGGTCAGCTCTGCCCAAAACTCTGAAGAAAATGTCACAACAGAAGAGGAAGACTTGACTTTTGGCACATTATTATTCTCAACTAATTACGACCAAAAGAAGAAAAGGTTTGAAATTCAAACCATTTCCAAAAAAATAAATTAAATAATAATTTTGTTTGAAATTCATATCAGACTTAACTTGCATTTGGATAAAGCAAATGATTTGCCTCAAAGGGGACGGAAGAAGACCTACGACACAGTCATTAAAATAAATTTGATTCCCAAACAATATGATAACAACAGTAGAAATAGTTTTAACTCAAAAGATGTTATATCAGTTCAGAGTTCGAGAAAAGCCAAGAACACTTTGAGCCCTCATTTTCACGAAGATTTCATTTTCGACGTCGAAAAGTTCGAAACTCTCAAAAACCGTGTCATTCGACTCTCTCTTTTCGATTATGAAAGACAGGGAAGGTTTGACGCAATCGGACACATAGTTCTGCCTCTGAATTGTATAACAAAACCGGGAGAATCTAGTAAATATAATTTGCCCTTCACAAGCCAACCGTCGGTAAGTTTAAACCAGCATGGCCATTTTTTCCTTTCCATACTGAGAGTTTCTCAATTCATTCTAAATTGATTTTTGATTGAGCTAGCTAAAATAAATGAAATTTTCAATTGAATAGTTGGAATTCAAGCCAAATGGCCCCCAATTACTCGTTTCGTTAAGCTATTCGTCGACAACGGATAAGCTAACGGTCGGAATACTGCGGTGCAGACGACTTCTTATGAGGAAATTCTCTCTCTTCACAAATCTCCTCAAAGGAACCAATAATTGTATTCATATTATATTCAGTGATATTTAAATCAATGCTTTTAATGAAATGATTGAAAAATTAGCAAAACTGGAGACATATGTGAAGGTGACTCTAATGTGCGCCTCTCATAAAATCAAATCGATCCGAACCAACACTGTTTTGGCTGAAACTGATTGCGATCCAGTTTTTAATCAGACCTTCACTTTTGTCGGTAATTCAATTCATTAAATAACTTGCAAAAAATCAATGCTGGGTAAATCCAGAGGCTATGACAGAACCCAACTCCAATGGGTATCCGATTTGAGTAATTGATAAGAATTTTAATGATAGTAACTGTAGCAAGTGGCATTGCACTTGCATTGCGCAATTGATTAGATTACTTAACACTTGGACAGTTTACAAAAGACGAAACAACAGCTCAATACAAATCTGTTCTATAATTTAAAGATATATAATCTTAAATACTTGCTATTTAAAAAGCAAATAGAATTTCAAAAATTCAGCCTAGATCATTTAATTTCAAACTTTTGAAAAATTCATACAATATCTTTACTTTAATTTTTTGAGTCTTCCTTTTAACCAAGATCTATTTATAAATTTTAGTATTTTTCAAAAAAAAGTCTTATAATTTTATGTATTACGGTTAACGAGTTCTGGACTTCGGATTTAGCCCACTTTGGCGCGCCCTTCCCACTATATAGTTGGGGTAGACTTGTGCTGAAAACATAAAGTGATAGCTTATTTAATAGAGAATCCACTTCAACAATGTACAAGATTATCTAAATTATAGTACAGATTTGTGTTGAGTTGCTGTTTCGTCATATCAATAGATATGGAGAACTTGTTTTATTATAAACTATTCTGTGCTAATCCTGTGTTAATTTGCAGCTCCGCATGGATTTATTGACGATATATCTGTCGTTATGTCGGTCTGTGTTAAAGGAAAACTCAAATTCGATAGCGTTATCGGGAGAGTCATCTCTGGTCCCATTGCTTTTGCATCCAATGACAAACTGACCCATTGGGGAAAAATGATTTTTGGACAACAAAGGTATACATTATTTGTTAAATTATATCTTATTTAAAGATGAAATTAATTTCCGAATTAGAGTTATAAGCTCTTGGAGACATTTATATTCATAAACATGTGATGATTGCGAACACAAACTATTAAATTAGTTTCAAATCCATTTGTTTCAACTTAATTTATCCTGGGTGATTCTAATTAATTTTCACTCATTTCATTGTTGTCGCCGTTGTTTTGAATGAATATTTTTCGTTTTTGTTTAATAAATGTCTTTTTTCGACAAATTATTTATGATTTTCATCTTTTTATATGTAATAAATAATTTGCTGTTTCTTTTTGATACAATCGATTGCTTTTCTGAGTGATTAACAGGATCTTCATATCTTCACTCTTACCGGAATCAAACCAACCTATTTAAAAAATAGATGATTGGACAGGGTCTATTAAGCTACACTTTTTCATGAAATTGATTTTTGAGTGCATCTGTCTGATAACTCGCTCATTTTAGAAAAACTCGCTTGATCAATCAAATGAAGTTCATTATAAGACAAATAGATATTTTTGTTAACTCAAGCCTTTCAATGGTTTTATGGAATAAAAGTTTTGTGACATTGACTTCAGATTTCGTGAAATTTAGATAAAAAAACTTTGTTTGCAGTTATAAAACATCTTTTCAATAAACTTGAACTTCAAAAGTCGGTAATTGATTGCAATTGCAATGAGAAACAAATTGATTAAAGAATATAAATGTAATTATAATCAAAAAATCCCTCGAATCACGAAATTTTAAAAACATTTTCTTATTAATTAGTGATAAAAGTTAGGAATAACTTAAAATTAAAAGACTTTCTTAGACTTGTTGTAAGTGACTTAAGTTCCGCTCCAAAGCTCTTCACTCATAAAGTCTGTCATATGGAAAGTCCAGTCATTTTTGCGGCCAAAACTCGGTAGTGATTTGGAAACCAAAAATCTTTTTGTTATTACAAAACCTGAAACACACTGTGAAGCCATCATATTGTCTGGTAATTCATTTGATAATATGATTGATCATTTTCGCAAAGAAACAATTGCTTCTTGGTTTATTTGCCTCATAATTGAAAATGTATTGAATTTCCTTTTGAATACAAATCATTTTGAATTTTTTTAAACTTATGTTTTAAATATTTTTGAGTTTAATTTTGTGAAAACTTAAAGAAATCGGTTTTGTTTTCAGTGGTGTATAACTCAATGAAAGACATTTTACAGACATTTCGGTGATTATATCGTTTCCTCTCTCATTACTTCAATGCAATGTCTGTTTGACAACTGTATCGCATCAGTTGGGGATCTCCTCCTGTTTATGATGTAGTTTTCCACCACATGTCTCAGTGAGAAGTGACCTCGCCTATGGTCTGGTCAACACTCGAGCTATATATTTCTGAATTTTAGAGGAATCTTTAAATTACTATTATTTTATACAACAGACACATTAAAGTGAGAGGTGAACGGCCCTCCGGACGACCGACTATTTTTCGCACAGACTTTACTGAAAAACGAGTTAAACGATAAGTTAAAGAGGAAACCAACGAACAAAACAATGACAACAATGACACGCATCAAGACTTTCATCGCTTAGACTCACAAACCTTTCATTTCATAACTTAATTAGAGTCTAAAGAAAATTAGTGAAACTTTTTTAGCAAAGTCTACACTTTCTGTGAGAAATGTTTGCCTGACTTTATATTCTTGCGAATAGTTATGAATAGAATCCAACGTTTGAATAATGTTAATGAAGTGTTGATCCAAACCCACAAAATATATCAAAACAATCGACTCCTCATTCACTCTCATAAACAACAGAATCACAAAAAGGTATGAGTTTTTTGACGAATCATTTTATTTACTTAAATAGCGATTTGTATTATTCCTGTGTTTTTTAAAGTCCTCATAAATCAGAATCTTTTGAACAAACATTTTCTTTTGACAATGTTTTTTGAGTTATTACTTCTTTTTATAGATATTTCAGAGTTATGTCAGAGTTATGTCATTCCAACAAACTTTGAATAAATGATTGTTTAACCAAAAAAGTATTTTTGTTTATTTCTTGGAGAAAAAAGTCGTAATTTTTTCTTTTAAAAACACTTTAAATCCTTTTATTTTAAATTTACAATCTTGGTTTATTTTTTGAACCATAACAAAAACACTTGTAAACTCTTGATTACAATTGTATCAAGAAAGCTTTTTGATTTTCACTCAATTGATGGCTAACATGTAAAACAAAAAATTACAAGTTTAATAATTTTGAAATGAAACTTCACAATTTGTATCTTGTTAATATTTGACACTTTTATATCAGATCAACATGATTGAACCGTAGGTCATAGTCGGCTCCATCACATGTGAAGATCTGTACATCTGTGCCATTAATTTTGTTTATTATTTTATGAGTTTTACATCAAATTCAGGCATATTTTGAATAAAATATTTCATTTGAAAATTTATTTTTGTCTTATAGTCAATAATTAGAGCCTTAATTGACTTTTAAATTAATCACAGAATATATTATTCGACTATATTGAAGGTCATTTTCATAGGATTGGCTCAATTGATAGCATTTGATATGTTTTTATTGTAATTATGTTTTAATCACTGGATGTAAATCTAAATTCAAATTTCGAGTAAAAAAAGAAATAAATTCATTTTAAATGTGATTTTTTGATAACTGAAGCGAAAAAAGAATTTGAGTTAATATTTATTTTAATTTTTGTTTCCTTCAGAACCGGCTCTGAACTCAATTAGCAATTAATTTACTTTTTCAGTCACTGAACTAAAAATAAATTTTTTTAAATGTCTGATTTTTGCCCAATCAAATTTGATTTAAAAAAACAAATTGACTAGATTACTTATAAATTGAAATTTGGTATTTATTTTATTTTTGAAAATTATTCATTTGATGAAAATTCTTCGTTTTTATCTGTTTTCTGGCAAATGTTTTAAATTAAAGTCAGTTTTATTTTTATTTTATAAATAGAGTTCAAATAAGAGGACTACTAATTGAATGTCCGATTCAAACAAATATAACAGTTTTAACACAAGTCGTGAGCTATTTATGTCCTCCACTGATGTATGAATAACTTAGAGGCGATATTGTAGTCGTCTTTTCGAGCCATCCCTCCCCATCCCATCACAAGTATTTTAGTGATGAGAAAGTAAACACAGATTTCTATATCCTCTGTCATAGCCATCACTGAATCGCATCTCAGATCTCGAGCAGCAATTCCTTTATTTAGACTCTGTCTATGAGTTGAGCTCTTCTCAAATAAAACTGATTTTTATCAAAATATTGTTTGAATCCTACTATTAGTCGATAATCAGTGATGTTTTCAAATAAATTGTGATTCAAATACACATCAAAATCAATTTTAATCCAATTTATTGTCCAAAACGTTTTGAGTAATGAATTCGTGAATCCAAACAAAAACCAAAATTTTCTTTTTTCAGTTGTGAGCGAAAGTGACACAAATGACATTTAATTAACAAGGATATTATTAACATTATTGAAAAATGAGTGTTTGTCATTGTTGATTTTGAAGATTTTTTTTACTTAAAAAATTATTGATCGAAAACAATGCCAACACAGCAAAAGTACAAGGTAATTAAGTGTACTATTTTAACACTAATTCATTTCAACACTTTTGATGCTTTAATACATTCGGTTGAATCAAATTCGCTAATTATTTGCGGAATCATTCGAAACAGATTTGATTTTCACTTCATTAACATTTATTTTTGATGTTTTTACTCAATTCATGAATTAGTGTGAAGTCAGCACATTTTGCCGTCAAACTTATTTTCCAATTATTTGAGTCAATCCTAGCACTGGTTTCGGAGCCCCAGACGAAGTTCGGGGTCCAATAAAATTTCACTTCGATTAAAATTCTTTTGGTATCAAATAAATTGATGTTTTCGTGTAAACTGAGTTTTTCAATTCAAATATTCAAAATAAAGATAACATTGAGGGTAAAAACTTTGCATGTTCGAATTCTTTGAGTACACTCGAATGCCGTTACAATCAACACACTATACAATCAACTTTCCTTTATAACCAACAACTTCTAGATTCCGAATGAACTTCAATAGAAATTAATGTTAAAAATAGTCACTTATAATCAACATTTGTTTCCTCTATAATCAACAATCCTCTATAGTCAACGCTATGCTTAAACCACTCCAATAGAAAACTGTAGTAAAACTACTCCGTTATAATCAACAATAAATTTCACAAAATTGTAAAATGAATTCAGAGAAAACTAATCCAAAATTCACTCAAATCTCCTAAAGAGTGGAAAATAACTGATTATTTACAATAAATATCAGTATTTTATGTAAAATCTAAATATAATGGCATTTAAATAATAAACTTTTTATTTGAATATGTTTTCAATACACTGCCGTTATAATCAACATTCCTCTATAATCAACAGATTCTTCAAACCAATCGCGTTGATTATAATGGCAGTGAAGTGTACTACTCTTTTCCAATTTGCGGTTTCGGGTTATTTTTTATGAATTTTCTAAATCTACTGAAATTCAAAACTTATATAAACTATTGATTTGTTTTTGATCTGTCCTTTGATTTGTCAACTCATCTAACAATTGAGTCAAAAGGAATTTTAATTGAAAGATCAAATATCACCAAAAATAAGATGATTATGGTTTTCTTAAAAGAGTCATTTCAATTGAAAGTGATGTTAAAGTTGTAAACAATGTAATTCTTTATTCAATTTTTCGATATTATGCGCGATTTTTATGGAAAGAATTTGAAACTTTTCGATACTCTTGGAAAGAACAGGCCCTTAAGGCCCTTAAACAGTGTTATTAAGTGTACTTGCCAATGTGATTGTTCCCAATTTTATAAAAGCAATGATGTACTTCAGTTTAGTGACTATTCATTGAAAACCAGTGAAAATGAAACTAAAAATTCTATTATTAATAACAAAAACACCAAAACCATAGAAAATGGGTTTAAAAATGCAAATAAAGTCGATAATCATCGGATTGAAAAGCGAGAGAAACCTAACAAACGAGTCTATCCTAATATTGGCGAAGTTTTGAAGTGCTCTTGTGATCAGACAACTCATCCCTTCACTACTACAACAGATTTTGTCTCTAAAAGGGGTGTTTCGCCAAATGTTATTCAAAATTCATATAAAATCGATGTGAAGAAGAACCTAAAGAATTACAGAAATGTTTTTATTGATCGGTCTATAAATAAAAGCAGAGATGACTGCATTAAATGCACGTGTAATCCAAATATCAAATTAGTACAAACCCTTCTAACAGACAGTTTGCAGAGCACTTCCTCCGAGTCTTCAAGTCTTTTATCTTTATTCTCTGAAGATTACTCTATAGATGAGGTGAGTCTCCATAAGAATGTATTTTTATGATTACATTAACTTTTAAGAAATGTTGCAAATGTTCAAAAATTAGCATGCTTGTTATTCAAGTTGAAAACGCACATACATTTTGCCCTCAAATGTCTTGAATTGATGTAAATTATTAATTCAATGAATTAATAGACAGAAATTGGTTTCAATTGATTCAATCGCACGCCTCTACAGCTGCTAATCATCATTAAAGTTGACTCAATATTTATTAAATTTTCATTTTTTGTTAATTCATTTTACTATTGCATAAGTAGTCAATGTTTTGTCACTTTTATTTCAAGCAAATGTTTGCAATCGAAAACTTAAGCAAAACTTTTTATGATTTGAAAAATGTGTTTCATTTGATGTTATGATTATAAATGTTGTCGCGTTCTTTAGAGTCATTTAAATCCAGGTCTAAAGAGTTTCAATACAAATACAATTCTCTCGATTGTGTTAGCAGTCGGGCGCCCAAAGCCAGTGTTGAAGGAGTGCTCGTTTACGATGACTACAATTCCGGGTGCTTTCATTCTCATTATACTAAGAAAAGGGCTAATTTTTTCCACAGAAAGGTCAGTTCAAATCGATTTCATTTCATCTTTTTGTTTTCCAATTGTTTTGAATCCGAATTTCAGTTCAAACATAAGTATTATTCGATTGTTTATCAAATTATTTAATCATTGAACATAAAAACACAACTTGCTCATTCAAATCTGTTAATGTTCTGAAATTGAATGAGTTTTCACTGAATATCAAATCTGTATTAAATCGTTCATTCGTTTATTGGATTGTGTTTTAAGCAATTGATGTAATTCTCAACAATTGAAGAATTATTTTAATTTCAAATAACTATTCTGTCAATTGATCGACATTTTCACTCTAATCCCTAATTATTCAATTTTATTGATGTTTTATTCTAAAATTCTGGGTTTACCACAATCACAAATGATATCAAAAATTTTAAGCTAAAAACAAAGATCAGAGCAAAGCAAAGACAAGCCACCTTGGGAAAGGACTGTTAAAGGAGGTTAAAGGACTGATTTTGGACGAAATTATGAGAGGGGAATAAAGTGTCGGAAAAGTAACTCTCTTTGCGCTAAATTTAGTTTAAATCTGGTTTC
>JAQFXL010001367.1:0-12377 GCA_034693445.1 Edwardzetes edwardsi | reverse complement strand
TTAGATTATTGTCGAACTCTTCAGAATCAGTGGTTAGATTATTGCCGAACTCTTCAGAATCAGTGGTTAGATTATTGCCGAACTCTTCAGAATCAGTGATTTGATTATTGCCGAACTCTTCAGAATCAGTGGTTAGATTATTGCAGAACTCTTCGGGAGGAACAATGATTTGTACGTTTGGCGGCATTTCAATGGCATTAATATTAACCAAATGCTGTTCGCAAAACTCAAGACTCGAAATCTCAACACATTCTTCGATATCCATTTCAATATCTTCTGTATTTCCCAGACTTTCTTCTGTGATTTGTCTTAAGTCTTCGTCAGCCATTAAAACTGCGGCCGCTTTACTGACGAACGCCTGTAGGGCTTCCTTATGATCCAACTCTCGCTCGAGTTTCTCGAATGGACTCAGAACTCTGCCGACAATATCCAGAGTCGGCGTTTGACGACTGACGTGATCTGAAAAACTGGAGTTCGCAGTACTGGTTCTCGAAAACCTCTCGATTATTGTGGAAACACTGGAACCGGTGTCGTCTGATTCGGATTCAATTAACTGTTTTTATCAGAAAAGACAAAATCAGGTGAAAAAAATTGAATAAATTTTGAATTAGAAATCAGAGCAAAACTAGAAATAATTTGAATACCAGTCTGTCCTCATCTGCCAATAAATCTAAGTAGACGTCTGCCTCTGAAGGAAGAGTGGGTTCAGACGATTTATTTTCAGATTCAATTTGTTTTTCGTGTCCTAATTTTGTTTCAATCACTTCTTCAACTAACAGATCATTGGCTTCAGAATTAGTGGCATTGGATTCAATGGCATCGATGTTGAGCTCGATTTCTGACAGTTTGATGATTTGCGAGTTCTGACAGTTTTGTTCTTCTGTTTCACCATTTTTTACATTCGGAGGTTTCGGAGGCGGAACTTTGGGCCGTCTCGGAGGCAGAGGTGGTGGTTGTGACAGCTTTTTTCGCGGAGGCTTTTCTATTGGATCGCAATCACTATCAGAACGCGTCAGACAATTATTAACGCTTTTCCTTTTAGACGAAAGAATAGTTGTTTGCGACCTCTTAGGCACCGGTGGCGGCACTTTCGGCACTTTCTTTTGCCAATTGTTCACATTTGATAACGAGTTATCAGCCGTTTCTGATTGATTAGGACTGGAGTTAAGGCTCTGATTGTGTGAATTCACTGGACTATCATTAGAGGAATGCGTGGACTGACAGGTGCTGTCTCTCCTCACACGTATTTTAATACAGACGGGCGCATCCCTTAACAATCCGATGCACTCGAGTCGAGTCATGGCTGTCGTAGACCTGCCATCGATTTGCATTATTTGGTCACCTTCTCGGAGAAACTCCAAGTGCTGTCCCCTGACCTTTGATGCGGGACTGTCTATATTAATGCTCTGAATAAACACTTTATTTATTTTTTCGTTGGCATTGAGTCCGCCCTCAAACTTAAGAGCCATTCCTTTACAACAAAACAAAAATTTGGATAAAAATATGTACTTTTTTGGGACAAACATAGAGTTTAATGACTTTATGACTTAATGAATATTGGAGTAGAGTAAGCAATATTTACCTAGGCGTTCTCCGGGCAGTCGGTAAACAATGATCTCTTCCTCAATACTGTTGTCGGTCTCCGCCAAGTCTTCGCCAACTTGTAAGACAGTGACAAAGTCATCATCGAATCGGTTCTTTTGTTCACTCTCTTCGACCTGGACTACTGTCACATGATTATAGTTGGGACCGGCAATGAACTCGCCGAAACTATTTGGTAAAATAGTTGTGCCACCGTTGGTGACCCCCGCCATTGATTCGCACAACAATTGAAGTCCAATTAAAAAGATATCTTATCTTTCAATTGAATCACAATTTTTTCGTTGAAAATATGAACTCATTTCGTCTGTAATCTGGAGTTATGTCCGAAGAATAGTTAGTTTGACAATAGAGTGAGAGAGAGGACAGACAGCAGAGTATAATCGTCACGGCTTCACATCATTGCCTTCAGTCACTCAACTATTAAACGAGACAATAGTTTCCGTCTCTATTAAACACATGAAACCGAAGAATACTTCAAACAAGTGTTCAGATATTCAAATGACTGAATGATATTAAACGAGTTAATCATCGATTAGTTGTTTAAGTAGTGGTAAAACAATAGAAGCGCTGAAGTAATCATTAAAAACAATAAATTCAAAGTTCAGTTTGAGTTAAATGTTTGCCTCAAACTTATCCGATGTTCAAACTCTTGATGTTTTGAATCCACAATGTTTTGAGGTCTGGTGTTGGCTCAGTTGGCTCTCGACTGGCCCTCCACTGCTTCTATAGCACAGGATTGAGCATTAGCTTCATTGAGAAATTGGTTGGAGAGCACAGCACTATCACCACTAGCTGTACGCCCTTTTTCCATCAATTGATGGCCAATAACCTTAACTTTTAGATTATTTTGAGTGCAATTCAAGCGAAGAGAAGAGAAGAGAAACTATTTTCACAATAATCATAGTATAGTTTGACATAAGAAGACATAAGAATAGCTGTCTTGAGCTCAGTCTTGACTCAAAGTAGTCATACAATTAAATAATGATCATTCAAATCAGTCAAAAGCACTGCAAACCCATTCAAAGTACTCTAACATTGAGACACTGTTTTGCAAATTATTATCAAACATAATATCAAACCATCAGATCATCAGATGATGGCATCGATTTCGGATTTAAGGGGAAAATATTTGGTTCAAAGTCTTTTGAGTCTACTGTTGGGTAACTAATTTAAAACATGCAAAACAGTGAACTACTAACAGAATCCGAGCAAATCTATAGATTGTAGGGAAACGTCATTTTTATTGCAACAAATTTTTTCTTCTCGTCGTCTAATACTCGTTAAACAGGTATGGAATGTATATTCTGTACAATATATTGAGGACTACTCACCACTCGATAGCACCTAGCATTGCCCAAACAGTTATAAGTTGGTTCACTTCCTCAAAGTAGTGTCAACCGGACCGACCAGAACTGCAACACAAGAACTGCATTGATTGCAACTCACGAACCATTAGAACTATTTAAGAGCTACCTATCAAAACAAAAAAGAGAAGATGCTCTCAGTTTATGGCTGTCTGTCCCAATTCAGGCACAACTTAAACTCCGGCCCAATAGATACTGTTTCCATGGACACCACTCAGAACCATGAAATAGCGGTTTGGGACTGGTATGAGCTCTGCTATGTTATGGCTTCACAATGGAATCACTTAGGAATGGGCTTTGGTATGAACTACGGTATGGCTGAGGCTCTGGTATGGCATAAGAAGGCGAGACAATCAGTTGTTGTATTCACTCGAGTGTGACGTTTGTGAGCCTATTATATAATGCATTTGAAAATACTCTGAGCGTAAAAACCGGTATATCTTTAAAAGTATTTCAAAAGTATTTGGTGGCCCACCAGTCACTACTCCGCCACTCCGGCACTGCTTTAGCACTAGCAAAGCCAGTGTTACACTGAGCCCAGAGCGCGAACTGCCCAACAAATACACCAAAAAGTCAGGTAGATTTTCAAGGGCTTCACTCATAGAGAACTGGTATTTAATCGATTATTAAATCATTTAATATTAATATTATTTCTTTTTCTAATTATTGGATTCGTTTTGAATTAACATTTTTTGCTCATTCAATACAAGTCATGATTCAAATCTCCAAAATCTGGATCTCATTACTCGAGAACAACATTTAAACCCAAACTATATTTGAATGTGAATTAGAGAAAAACAAGAGAAACCCATTTAAACACACATTTAATTTAAATCCTTAAATGAATATTCGTTTCAAAAGATCTTTGATATTCTTTTGCTCTGATTTTGCGATAATTTAAATGATCTTTTATTTAATGAAAACTTCTTTGAATGCGATTCTCTATAGGAATGGAGAACTGGAATATTAGTTCCTTTACTGCCTTCTCATCGCTCAATGTGTTCATTGAAATGAGAAAATAAATTATTTATTCATAAAATTATTATTTAGGGACTGAACCGATAGTTCCATACATGTGTTAAATACTATTGTAATCGAGTCTAACCTCAGGCAAAGGCAGCCAATACTCCGGCACTACTCGACGCCAAACTTGGGTTTACTCTACGAATAAATTACTCACGAGTTGATTGAATCGATTGTTGGAAGGCATGAAAACAACTTTTTAAGTCGAGTCGAGTCAATAAACATTCAAATTTCAAATCGTTTTTTTCAGAATTGAAGAAAAAGTTGAAATAATTGCGAATAATATTCAGAATATTTGCTTTGAAAATGCGATCAGCAATAAGACAGTCATAGAAAGGCAGTCAAACAATTGGATTTACCCAAAAGCGTACGAAACAACAACTGCCCACAATTTTGAACTTTACTTAAAAGTTATGCAAAAATTGTTTTCAATTGCTTTCCTGTCGTTTCATCTCTAATAACATAATAAGAGTTCTAAATAACACAAAAATCTCATTTGATTTGTGAGAAAAATAAGCAAAAATCCATCAAATAATCAAAAAACTATTTTTATATCCAATCATTGAATGGATTGAATCTAAAACCTCACAAACGAGTTATTATTGCAATCATTTCATCCAATTATGAGATCAAAGCCACAGATTTTGTCAGAAATCTCGAAAATTTAATTTCAAATCTCTTTCATTCAATACATTAAAACTAATGATTAAATGATTAACAAATCAATACTTTTTTTAGTAAAATAAAAATTAAATAACTTTTAGGTTATAAACAATTAGTAAATTGAAAGTTATTTTCGACTTATTCTGATATAATTAGTATTTAAGGAAAATTAAGGGAAAAAAAACATAAATTTGGAATATTTTTGTTCTTAAAAAGAGGTAAAAATGAAATCAAATCATAATTAATGGCATTAAATAAAAATAATTTAAATATTAAATAATTTCAAAGAATAACTGGTTTTAAAGAAATAATTAGGAAATGATTGACACATAATCTAAAGACAATTCGAGAGCTCAGAACACCCAACCATTTAATGGCGAATTAGAACTTCTTGAGGAACTCTTCGGCAGTAATTCTGGCCCTGGCGTTGATTGCAAGTTTCATTTCGTTGATTTCTTTATCGATTTCTTCCATGAAATGAATGATAAAGTCAATAATCTTGTACCTATACATCGATTCCGTGTGAAAGTTGGTGATCAGGAATGATATGTCGTAACCGCTTTCGACCCCATTATTAACGTCTGAGTTGTTTGCAATGGCTTTCCGTTGTGTGTCATAAGTGGTGACCGGCTTTCGGCGCAGAATAACAAAGTTGTCGGCTCTCATAGCCATAAATCGGGTGAATTTGTGGCACAGAATCCTTTCGATATCATCGGCTTGTTTTATACAAATCGAAATCCGTACCGAATTAATGCTCGACTCAATCAAAACCTTTTCCTTTTCGTTACGACTGATCACAACTGGATTTAGGATCAGTTCTTTACTGCTCTTGACTTCAATCTCAGGCTTATTATGTCTTTCGACAACTTGTGAGTTGAAGTCAACCAAACAAATGGCCGCTTCCAGAGTTCGCCGAACGGCCATAAGGTATGGACGTAGTGTCGCCGACATCTATACTATAGAGAAGACAATAAACCGATTAAACATTTGACATATATTTGGATCAAATAATCAGAGCGTATAATAACATAACATTTATTACTATTTTCAGTAAAAAACAAACAAATGTGAAGAAAATATTGCTTGAAATTAATGATAACCGAAATCACAGAAAATCATTGAACAAAATCCTTGATAACTCAAATATTGGCGCAAAACTTTGGTTACAATCTATTGAATTAAAATTAATTATAAACTCAATTAAAGGTCAAAATACATGTATTTTGTCGGAAATGTTTTTGTCGCCAAACACTCCCAACGATTGCATACTTTTAACAATCAATTACGACAACCATTACTTGATTTGACAAACAATCAAAACTTGTTAACCACTCGAAGAAAACCATAAAAATAAAATCAAATTATTATAAATTTTAATCTGATTTTATCCTTTCTTTTGAAACTCACTGATCTGGTGGAAAGTGAAATTCATTCTTGAAAATTAAATTTGATTTAATCCTAATAATTCATTGAGAACTGCATTGTAGAGATTTTGGTCTTTTTGCAACGATTCTAGCTTAAGTTGTTTGTTCAAAAGAACCAATTTGTTTGTCTGTTACAGTCATTTAGTGTTTGATTGTTTTTATTTTGAAAGAAAAGACTTCAAATAGATTTCAAATCAATTAGTGTTTTAATTGAAGACCAAAATGACTTCTTTTGGTGATTCAAAATTCAGAGATAATTATAGATCTAATGACAACAAGAATGTGAAGAATGAGGAGATGTCTGAAGGAGAGATCGAAGACTCAGAACCCGAAGAGACCGAAAAATTGTATTGCATTTGTCGGACGGCAGACACGAATCGGTTTATGATTGGATGCGACAAATGTGAGGAATGGTTTCACGGCAACTGTATTAGCATTACTCAGGAGTACGCAAAACGCATTCAACACTTCTATTGTCTTATGTGTCGCGAAAAAGAGCCGTCGCTTCAGATTGTGTTCAAAGAAACCAAAAAACAAAAGCGACAGAAATCAGAGACTGAAACGCCGTTTACACAAAATTTCCACCAATTTCTCAATAATTATAATACAAATGAAAGTAAAACCAATATTTCTGTCAAAGAACCCGAAGTTCCCAATCGTTATGAAAGAGATCCGGACTATAATCCCATCGAAAGAAAAGCCCCCAAAAAATATTTTGAATCCGAAGATGAAGACGAAGACTATTTCGAAGAATTGAATCGTAAGAAACACAGAGAGACTACTAATAAGACCAAAAGGGGTCGACCCGTCGGAAGGGAAAAGGAGGAGAAAAAGGATAAAAGAGGGCGAAAACCTTATAAGAACTCAACGGTTCGGTCGAGACATCGAAGAAAAGATGAAACAAATAAAAAGACTCATAAGAAGAATAAGGAACATGTGGTCGAAGTGGACACCGGTCCCAAACAATGTTATGGTCCGGGATGTGTGAACAGCGCCCGAAAGGGCTCAAAGTATTGTTCGGATGAATGCGGCGACAAATTAGCAAACAATCGAATCTATGAAATACTTCCCCATCGGATCAGACAATGGCAGAGCACTCCATGTGATGCCGACGAACGGAGTCAAAAATCTTTGGAAGGTATTCGCACCGAACAACAGGAGGCGCGAAGAATACTATCAGATTTGGACCAAAAACAAAAAGAACTCGAAATTCTGATAACTAAAGGGAAAAACACTCCTCCTATGACTGAAGAGGAATCTAATGAAGCAGAAAATGAGGCGGAGACCGAACTCAGTATATATTGCGTGACCTGTGGTCATGAAGTCAATCAAAAACTGGTAATTGTTTGGCTTTTCATTGAATTCTGATTTAATTAATGTGATATTAATTGAAATGACGACAATTGGCACTAAATTTGAGTCAAATAATTATTGAGAATTGGTTTCCAATTAACTCTTTTCTTATCTTCAAAATCATTATTTCTTTCATTCATTTCATTTATTTATTTTTTTGCTCAAAACAATAGGCGCTCAAACATATGGAGAGGTGTTATAACAAATACGAGAGCCAAACATCTTTTGGTTCAATATTTAAGACCAAAATAGAAGGACAGACAGTATTTTGTGACGTTTTTAATCCCTTACAAAGAACTTATTGCAAGCGGTAAGTCCTGCTATTACTTAGGATTAAGTGATTATCAGTAAAACAATTATCTTTTGCTTAACTCTGCATTAAAACTGCAGAACAACTCAATTATTTGATCGAAAATATCGTTAAATGCAATAAAAGTGGAAAATTAGTTGAAATTAATCTTTAGATTAACGACTGAACACAAAACCATTTCCTTTATTCCTAAGAATATATTTTGAGCCAAATGTGGGAATTCATCAGAAATTCATCAGAAATTCAAAACCATGTTAGAAACTCAATATGAGAGGCTATACCCCCTGTAGTGAGCACTCATTACTGCACAGATAGATCCTATCTTTCATTGGCCTCAAGTATTTAATCCGAAAATATTTCTACATTTAGTTTACGACTTTTATGTCCCGAACATTCAAAAGATCCAAAGATAACAGACGATGAGGTATGTGGTTGTCCTCTACCTTCGGAGAAGTGTCCATTTGAGCACTCGGGCCGTTTCTGTCGAGTTCTTAAAAAGAAATGTAATAAACATTATATGTGGGAAAAGTTGAGACGAGCAGAACTGGACGCTGAAAGGATACAGCAGTGGCTCAAACTGGACGACCTCTTGGAGAGGGAAATGAAGATTAGGTTTTGTATGGCTAACAGACACGGAATACTCGCTCTTATGTTACACCAGACTATAGTACACGACGATAATGATTCACAACTGCATTGACGCACATCTCATATGACTGGCTATTAATCAATTCAGTTCTCATCGAAATGAGGGTATATTTCATCTGAAAAACAACTTTATTTGCAAGTTATCTGTCATTCACTTCTAAATATATACTTTAATTTTTATTTCATTAAAATTTATAAAATATCTGAAAGTATTGCATAGATTTGAATCGCATTTAAATAGAATATAAAATTGAAATAAAATTATTTTCATAAAACGATTTGAGGAAAAAATAATGAATGAATTGTTGCCACAAATGATAAGTCATGTAATGAGATCGAGGTTTGAGCACGACTTCGAGTTTTTGCCACTAATGGGACAGACATTCGATCAGATATTGTGTTTATAGACAAACAATAAAAGTATAGATTAATCGATTGGATACCTGTTTAAGACGACGTCTGTTCGCCGACCAATATGTAGGACAACGTCTCCTCTTTTTATGCGTTTAAATATCGCTAACGCTTCCGAATGTGTCAGACCTTCAGTTGACTGTCCATTTATACTGAATATCTGATCGCCTTTTGATAAAAGTTAACAAATCAATTAGCATTCAATCGATTGGTGAGATTGCAATCTAAGTCAACCTTCAAATAAGTTATTGAACTGCGCCGCCTGTCCGTTAGGATAAATCGTTTTGACAAATATTCCCATTTGGCCTTTCGGTGAATCAATGCCACCAACAATACTGAAACCCAGACCTAAATTATTGGAACCCTTTTGGTAGACAACTGTTCTAAGAGTGAGATTTGGCTGAGATCTGTCCTCTTTGGGTTTGCGGGGAAGCGTCCAAATGACTCCTGAACTCTGAAAATAACAAAACAAATGCATTGTTCGACAAATTGGATCAAAAACTTTAATTATTTAATTAAAAAGTATTGCAAAAAATCCTACGTTTGAATTGAGTTTAATATTTTCAACTGAATCCGGCGTTGAAATGGGTCGACAGCTTCTATTGAGAGTCATTCTCGAAAGAGTGGATAACTTTTGTTGGGTCAGAGTTTGACTTTCATTAGAACTTCGACTTAAATCTCCGCTAATTTTCGAGTTATTACTGTTGGCAGTGGTTGGCGACTGATTTGAGGTACCGTTCATTTTTGAGTTTTTGCTCGAATCATTTGAAAAGCTCTTTGAATTCGACAAACATTTTCGCTTTTGATTTAATAGCCATTGAAAGGCACCGAAATGTTTCTTATCTGAAGTGAATTTTGTATAAAACTTTGATTTTTGCACTTTTGCCGAATTGTCACAAATATTATTATTATTTACATTATTATTATTATTGTTATTATTTGACTCTTTTGTAAAATTCATGTCAACGTTAGAGGAATTGGTTGTGATTTCAATGTTCGACACTTCAGACTAAATGGTAGTGAAGTGCAAACAAATCGATTAACAAAATATAGGCTAATATTTAATTAAATACAACCAATAATACTCGAAAAGTAGATAATTACCGGTCTTTGTTTCGCGACAATGATTTGAACGATTCTGTCGCTACACCTCAAGTGTCGTAACGCGTCTTCCAACTGAAGACCTCTCAAAACTATGCCATTAATTGCCAGCACTTCGTCGTCTTTATCAATGGCTTTAGTCCTGAATTTCAAGAATTTAATCATTAAATTTAAGTTTATTTTCATGTTTTTCTTCAAATTTATAGTTTAATTCACTTTAGGGTTAATAAAAGTCCAAAAACTGAAAACATTTCGTTAACCCTAAAGTCAATTAGAGTTTGACTTTTTAAATAAAGCGTTAAATTATTTTAAACTAAACGTAACTAAAATTATCTTCAAATCAAAAAGCAATTAAAATTTGCGTAAAAACCGTTTCCTTTTAGAAATAATTTGCATAAGAAATCAAAACCACTTTTTTCTAATCAATTGATTCCAAGAAATTGTGTTTTGAATACAATAGAAAGTGAAGTAACGATTCATTTTTTGGGTCAAGACTTTTGTGCAAAAATTCTTTTGTGTTTTGCAAATATGTTAACAGATTTTAAATATAAGAAATCAATTAATTATATGCTTTGAATCGTAATTATTGAGGTTTCGATTCAATTACTAATTCAATGGAAATAAGCAATAATTGAGATGAAAATAACTCAACAGAGAAATTAAATTAATTCCAAGTATAGAAACAAAAATAAGTTTTCAAACTTTCAAATTTAATAATTAGTTAAAAGTTATTTCGAGTTCTTTATCAGCAAAGAGGAGACAGACTTATCGGCCAAACCTACAGAAGTCCGCAAATTTAAATGGTTTGTGGCATTAAATTAGATCCTAATCTCATTAAACGCCTGAATGGATGAAAAAGTCTCTAATTATTCGCTGAATATTAGAGAAAAGCCAATAAAATAAATCACTTTTTGAATGAATTATTTTTATGATAACAACAGTTTGAAGACTCAGTGAATGAGTGAATGAAAGTCAAAGCAAACACTTCTTTAATTTCAAAACCAGTTATTATCTGATTATAAAACTTATTTGAAATTAAATACAATTATAGAAACAATTATCTGAGAGAAGGATATTTCAAATTATACTTCATTTGATAGTTTCAAACAAAACTCTTTTGTTATTAAAAACTCAATTTAATAATAAATTCAGATCCAAATGATATGAGATTTCAAATAAAACAATAATCAAATGAAACATAAATTAAAGTATGAAATGAAATGAATATCAAATCTCATGAAATGCAAAACCAAACAAATATTTGAGGAAAACTGGAGCCAAAAGAAGATATCATAAAACAAATGACAACTTATTTATAGATTTGTTTCTGAGAAATGTTGTGATCCTGTGATCTATGAATTGAGTGAATCAATCAAATCGCTTACCGATATGCGGGTCCCCCGTACTCGAGGTCTGCCACCACATAACCCAAATAGCCATTGATATCGACTTTGCCGGTGATGTAAATGCCGAGCTCTCCCGAAGCGTCCTTCTCTAACGTGACTGTCCTGTAGATCGGGTTCTTCACGCTTTGCATTTGCGGAGACATTCAAACAAAGTTTTGATAATTAACTCAATTATTATGAATTGATATCCAATCAGACGATTATTGACATCACATTGAAGTTAAATAAGTTATTAAACATTCAAAACATTCAAAATATATTATAAAACAAGAGTTGATTGAAAAAGAGTGTCATTTCATGTCATTTCACTTATGGCTTGTATTTCCGATTCAATACCTTTTAAGTGATTTTAAGGAAATTATTGTTTATTTTCTCTTCGATTGGACTTTAAATGAGTCATAAGAACTGCTTTGAGTTCTCGACAACAGAAACAAAGCCCACTCTTAACAACACTAAACACTATACTAAACACTGAATTCAACTCTACGATAAACATCTCATATGTTGTGACGTCACTCCTGACTATCCCTTTAAAATAAAACTTTTAGTTTCGTTCAGACCTAACGTTACGATTAATAAGTTTTAATAACTTTTAATGTTTTGACTAAACTTTTTGACTGCAATTAATGAGTCAATAATAATGACTAAAAGCTTAATAATTATTGATTTGATTACTAAAAACTTGTCATTTGATTCAATTATTTTGCATTTCATGTATTTGTTTGCATAGAACTTAAATAAAGCAAATATTTTTAAAGTAATACAACTTTAGATGTTTTGCACAAATATTTTCAACGACTAGACATAAAATATCAAATAATTTGATAAATAATATCATATGAGATATCCGGAACATTTGAAATACATTTTGGATGAACACAGTTACTGTTTTTCTACTCAATATCAACAAAATCAACTAAATATTTCTAATAGTTTATCACTTTATCACTGGGTAATTTATCAAAAAAGTGAGATAACTTGGTACGAGTCAATATTGTAACGGTTCTCCACTTCGGAACCCATTACAGGGTATGGCATATTGCAAGCCATCCCTTTTGGTAACACTGGTAGC